>JASDQU010503351.1:0-25089 GCA_032191745.1 Picea mariana | reverse complement strand
AATTTAAATAATAAAATGAAGTGATGAGTGTATTATACGTCAAAGTGGATACAAAAGAAATTATTTAAATAATAAAGTTAATGGAGAAATTACTAAGTGGACAAGTGGTTAGAAGTGGGTTAGCCCTAAAATAAGGAAAGCGGGTTAAGATGGCTAGAAGATGACCTCTTGAGGAAGCTACATGAAAGTATAAATAAGAGGCAAGGGTCTCTCATTTTTAAGCACACTTGAGTATATTGAATATCTATAAGTGAATGAGTTAACCAAAGGATATGTAAGTTGAATTTCAGAGGGAAAATGAAATAAAGAAGGCCAAAATTCAAGGGAGGATAAATTCTCTTGATAATGTTTTCTAAGGTATGTTATTTACAGGTCATCATACCATTTTCGCAATGTTTTTTTTTCTAGAATGATTCAGACCGTGAAATTGGGAGGCCATTGAGGAAACATATCCAAGTAGTTGTGATACAAATTTCAGCTTGTGGATCGTTGTATTTTTGGAGTTACACTCTGTGGAAAATAGGGTTTGTGGTTAGTCCTAAAAAACTAGTCTAAAACAAGTGTTTCAGGTAAAAACGTCATAAATTCTTCATAACATATCCAAATTCATTAAGAACAAATGTGTTCTTTAGAGTACAGTCTGTAGTATTCTATGTACAATTTTAAGATTCATACAACAAATATTCTGTGCAGGGCATGCTCTACAAGTTCGCTCTCTAGAATAAGCCAAAATTCAATAAAGTATTTCATTTTTTCTATAAATCATTTTTTAAGAGGATCCAAGTAGTGAAACCTAGAGGAATTGCATAAAAGACACTGAAGAACATTGTGTACTATTTTCATATCTTTATTGATTATAGATACATAATTATGATTATTGTAATTTAGGTTTGTTGACTAATCCAAAATTAGTCATGTGAGACTAAAGTAAAGTTTAATGAAAATGCTAGTCTCTTGTTGTTAAAGTTAAAGAAGGTTTGCAGGTATGTGATCATATACACCAGGTCTATTACAGAGTTACAAATCATATTTGGATGATGAAATTGATGAGGGCTTTTGGTTGAGGTACATGTTGGGTACATGGTTGAAACAAGTAGTTGATGAGTTGGCACATACATGAGGTGTATAGTTGTTGATGTTGATACATCTTGATGAGTCATAGTTTATGTGTATTTGATGCATGATTGGTACGTATTTGGTGCATGGTTGATACACTCATTGATGGTACAGATTGAGGTACATGTTGGTGCATGGTTGATGCACTTATTTATGGTACATGTTGATTACAGGTTGTTTGGACATGTTATTGTTACAGGTTATTTGTAAAGGTTTGGTGCATGGTTGATACATTTGTTTATGGTACAGGTTGATGTATGCTACATGTTGGCACAATTTATTGGTACAAGTTGTTACAGGTTGATTACAAGTGCATTGGTATAGGTTTACAGCAGTATATCTCACAGTGATAGTGTGACAGTGGTTTCATCGTTCTACTTCTACGTTAGGGAGGTTTGACGAAGCAAGGACATGTGGTTGTAGCCACCTTTTAGTTTTAGTCGGAGAACATAGGGGGTTGTAGCCTCCTTCTGGTTGTATTAAGAGAATTGGGGAGTTGAAGCTTCCCTCAGGTTGTAACCTGAGAAACTAGGGGGTTGTAGTCTCCTTCTAGTTGTAGCCAGATAATTGGGGAGTTGGAGCCTCCTTCAGGTTGTAGCCTGAGAAACTAGGGGGTTGGAGCCTCCTTTCAGTTACAGCTGGAAAACAAAGGAAGTTGATGCTTCCAATGAATGTAATTCTTAAAAACATATAAGAAAAAACATTCAGTGGTTTTTTCCCGCTTTGAGTTTCCACGTAAAAACATTGATGTACTGTGTATGTGTATGATTGCTCATTTGTTCATTGTTTTTTTACTCTGCAGCTATTGGATGATAATGCTACATTGATATAACACTCGCATTTTGTGGTTAAAAATTATTGTTTCTCTATTATTGATTCATCCCCCCCCTCTCAGTAATCCAACAATTGGTATTAGAGCAGGTTCCTTCATGAAACAATTTAACCACTAGAAGGAGATCATGGATTATTCTGAGAATGGAGTCCCAATGTTTAATGGTTAGAATGGTTTAAAGTATGAGATGTGGAGTAGAAGAACGAAAGTATTTTTACAGGAACATAGGCATTATATTTGGCTATCAGTTGTTATAGGATATGATAGTTCAAAAAGGGCAAAGACTGCAGCCAAAAAGGAATTGAAAAAGAATAAAAAAAATAACAATGGATTTCATCTAAGAAAAATTACCTAATCTTAGTAAGAGAAAAGGTTGGTAAATGTTCATCGACCAAAGAACTTTGGGATAAGTTACATGACATATATTCTTCACCTATCGCAGATTCAAAAAATGCCAAAGAAGATGCAGATACATATCAAGAAGAATTATGTTCACCATGTCAAACAGATTCAGAATATGAAGAGTACATAATCACCAGAGGTATGTTGTTTTTCTTTAATTGTGAAAAACACAGACATCTTGAAATAGAATGACATGAAGGAAATGAGACAGAAAACTAATTGAAAAGGAAGACAGTTATGAAACAAAATTGATTAGTGCTTTAGATGAACTAAGAGAAGAAAACAATTCACTCAAGAAATAATTGATGAAACAAAAGGAAAGTGTTCACATTTTTTAAGAAGCCCAACAAGCATCGAGAAATTAAAAATTCATCTTGAAGAAGCGAAAAGAACAGAAGAATTCATGAAGTCTCAGATAATGAAGAAAGAAGAAAAGGTTGAGAAACTTGAAGAAGAAGTTGTCACATTGAGAAGTAAAATCGTCAAGGTCAACAAGAACGTTGAAGAGATAGAAACATCTATATCAGTTATAGAGAATGAAGAGAAGCACTCTAGGTTGCTAGAAAAGAAGAATGAAGAAAATAGAAAGAATTATGCAGAATTTCTCAAAGGAAGGAATCATGGTCAACCAGAATATAAGAAAACTATTGAAGATACATCTTTAAGAAGACCATCTATGTTCAAGTCACAAATAAGCTTCAATCATGATCATGATTAGTCAAGACAATAATTCAGAAGGACTACACCACAAAGAATATCATTCACTCCTAGGTATGCAAATTTCTTTTATGCTCATTGTTTTTATTGTACTAATTTTTGACATAAGGTTGCAGATTGCAGGGATTATAAAAGAAATGTTCAAAGAAAAAATGCCTATGTGGCCCCACGTAGCATTGAAANATGTCATAACTATGGACACATAACTAGTGATTGTAGAAGCATGATCGATACTTTCATGAAAGAGAACACTGATATCAGATATAAGAAAGTATAGATAAGAAAACACGAAGAATAGGTGAACAAAGACTAGGTCCCATAGAGCACAAGATTGGCAATAAAAGGAGATGAAGAAAATTCTACAGAGAAAAAGAAAGATGTCAGATACATAAAGGTTTGGAAAATAATTGAAAGAAAAGAAGGAAAGGTAAATAAGGAATGGGTTCAAGATATTGTACTTTCAGGAATTGTAGTGAAAGATGAATCCACGGACAGAAAGAAAGAAGTCAGAGTTCAGAGAGATGATGAATCCACCAATGAAGATGATAATGAATATACATCAGAGCAAGAATTGTTCTAAGACATCCGACTTAGAGACTCCCAGGTAATATGAATATTAGATAGGGGAAGTCTATGTGATAACTCTGATAGACCAAAGAACCATCCTTCGAACAGCTTGCAGAGTTTGAGAAGACAGATCCAGAGCAGCCAGTTAGCAGAAGTACAATCAGTTGTAGTAATGAAGACTTCATGATAGTATAGTGATAAATGGGTCAACATTATGGACAGTTGTGCAGTAGAGTCTTGGACATTATGGATATAGATGGATTTGTAAGAACACTTAGCAGTTTTGGACAGATATATGAAAGTGGATGAGAGCATGGATTCATAGATTGGTTCAGAGAGCGGTTTAGATACAAAGGAACATTATGGATGTTAATTACATAGAAAATTGATCGAACCATGCTAATGGATTCCAAATTGATAGATATTTTTTGGACACATGTAGTGCATACAACAGTTCACATTCAAAACAAAGTAATGATAAAAAACAACAATGACAAAACTCTCTACGAGCTATGGAAAGGAAGACCAAAAAATGTGAAGCACTTCAGAATATTTTGAAGCAAATGTTACATCAAAAGAGAAGATGGCAGAATGGGAAATTTTGACTCTCGTGTGGACAAATGAGTACTTATTGGTTACTCAAGTACAAAGAAAGAATACAAGTGTCACAATCTAAGGTTGAACAAAGTTGTGGAAAGCATCAATGTAACAATTGATGAAACAGGTGGACGAGAATTGAAGGAAGAAGAAAATGAATGAATGAAACAACTTTACAAAGAAGAAGTCTACATCAAACAACCAGAAGGATTTCAGTTGTCAGAGAATGCAGATTATATGTGTAAATTGAAGAAGGACTTGTATGGTCTAAAATGGGTTCCTAGAGCATGGTACTTTAGGCTGGATAAATATCTACAGCAGGCAGGGTTCAGAAAATGAAGTGTAGACAACAACCTCTACATCAAGGTAACTCAAGAGAGTATTTTATTAATTGAAGTTTATGTTGATGATATTATTTTTGGAAGCAATGATGGCAGGTTAAGCTAGAAATTTGCAAAGGATATGCAGAATAAATTTGAAATGTCATTACTTGGAGAACTATTCNATCACTCATATGCAAACCAGTTGCAAGTTGAGAAAATATGATGATTCAAAGTCTACAGACCAGAGGCAATACAGGTCAATGATTGGTAGCTTACTATATGTGATAGCATCCAGACCAGATGTAATGTAGTTAGTTGGACAGGTGGCACGATTTCAAGCAACACCAAAGGAATCACATGTATTAGCAGTGAAGAGGATTTTCAGATATCTCAAAGGAACATAAGAGTTTGGATTATGGTATCCAAAAGGAAAGGATCTAACACTTATTGCGTACATAGATGCAGATTGGGCAGGTTGCATTGATGACCGATGAAGAACCAGTGGAGCAACGTTCTACTTGGGTGAGTGTTTAGTATCATGTATAAGCAAAAAAAAAATCATTAGTATCCTTATTTACAATTGAAACAAAGTATATTGCAACAACACTATGTTGCACACAGGTTCTATGGATGAAACAAACGAAAGATATACAGGTTGAGCATGATGAGCCCATTCCAATCTATTGTGATAATACAAGCACCATCAGTATCTCAAAGAATCCGGTGATGCACTCCAAGACGAAGCACATTCCAATCAAGTATCACTTTCTACGGGAACATGTTGCAAAGAAGAACATCTGAGTTGAGTATGTGGGAACAAAAGAAAAAGTGACAGACATCTTTACAAAAACACTTCCATGGGAAGCCTTTGAGTATCTTCGCCAGAGACTCAGAGTAATTTCTACTCCAAAACGAATGTTTTTTAATGTTTATCTTATATGTCTTAGATTTACACGAGGAAGCACCATAGAGAGGACAGTTCATGTTGGGAGATCTGTTTCAGGAAGAGGTCAGTCAGGGTGAGTATCCCCAAGGATAGTTCAGTTAGGGGGGGCATCCCCAGATGGTAATATACCTTTGCCATTGATGACAAAGGGGGAGAGATTTATCAGATGCAGATCACAGAGGCATGGTTCCAAGGGGAGCGATGGTCACAGGGGGAGAATGAGTGAAATGACTTTAGTATTGCATCAGATTGTTGTCATCAATTCCAAAGGGGGATATTTTTTATTAATTGGGTTGGTTGTCATTGATGTCAACCCTTGAAGAAAGTCTCGTAGCGAATTTCAATAGCACAATGGTTTGGGGTAATGGACCCAAGTTTGTTTGATGGATAATGGTATGAGTTTTGATGTATTTGCAGGTAATACTACTCTAGATGGATAGTACATGCCATGCCATTTCTGGCGGTATGTGGAACGTCACATAACTCCTCACGGTTAGAGAGTTATGGCCATGTGAAGTTGGAGAACCCTCATGAGTCATCTAGAAGCCCCAAAATGTCAAAGTAGTCAAAGTGGTTGCAAAGAAGAAATTATTTAAATAATAAAGTGAAGTGATGAGTGTACTATAGGTCAAACTGGATACAAACTAAATTGTTTAAATAATAAAGTTAATGGAGAAATTACTAAGTGGACAAGTGGTTAGAAGTGGGTTAGCCCTAAAATAAAGAAAGTGGGTTAAGATGGTTAGAAGGTAATTTAAATAATAAAGTGAAGTGATGAGTATACTACAAGTCAAAGTGGATACAAAATAAATTATCTAAATAATAAATTTAAAGGAGAAATTACTAAGTGGACAAGTGGTTAGAAGTGGGTTAGCCCTAAAATAAGGAAAGTGGGTTAAGATGGTTAGAAGGTAACCCCTTCAGGAAGTTACATGAAAGTATAAATAAGAGGCAAGGTTCTCTCATTTTTAATAACACTTGAGAATATTGAATATCTGCAAGTGATTGAGGGAACCAAAGGATATATAGGCCGAATTCAGAGGGAAAGTGAAGTAAAGAAGGCTGAAATTCAAGGGAGGATAAATTCTTTTGATGATGCTTTCTAAGGTATGTTATTTACAGGTCATCTCACCATTTTCGCAATAATTTTTTTTTATAGAATGATTAAAGTCGTGAAATTTAGAGGTCATTGAGGAAAAATATCCAAGTAGTTGTGATACAAATTTCAGCTTGTGGGTCATTGTATTTTTGGAGTTACACTCCGTGGAAAATAGGGTTTGTGGCTAGTCCTAAAGCTAGTCTAAAACAAGTGTTTCAGGTAAAAACATCATAACTTCTTCATAACAGATCCAAATTCATTAAGACCAAATGTATTGGTTATAGTACAGTCTTTAGTATTCTATGTACAATTTTCATATCCATACAACAAATATTATGTGCAGGGAACTCTCTACAAGTTCACTCTCTAGAATAAGCCAGAATTCAATAAGGTATGTCATTTTTTCTATAACTCCTTTTCTCATAGGATACAAGTAGTAAAACCTGGAGAAATTGCATAAAAGACACTAAAGAACATTGTGTACTATTTTCAGATATTTATTCATTACAGGTACATAGTTATGATTATTGCAAGTTAGGTTTGATGACTAATCCAAAATTAGTCATGTGAGACTAAAATAAAGTTTGGTGAAAATGCTAGTCTCTTGTTGTAAAAGTTAAGGAATGTTTGTAGGTATGTGATCATATACATCGGGTCTATTACAGAGTTACAAATCAGATTTGGATGATGAAATTTATGAGGGATTTTGGTTGAGGTACATGTTGGGTACATGGTTGAGACAAGTAGTTGATGAGTTGGCACATACATGAGGTGTATAGTTAATGATGTTGGTACATCTTGATGAGTCATAGTTTATGTGTATTTGATGCATGATTGGTACATATTTGGTGCATGGTTGATGCACTCGTTGATGGTATAGGTTGGTGCATGGTTGATGCACTTATTTATGGTACAGGTTGATTACAGGTTGTTTGGACAGGTTATTGTGATAGGTTATTTGTACATGTTTGGTGCATGGTCAATGCATTTGTTTATGGTACATGTTGAGGTACAGGTTGATGTATGGTACATGTTGGCACATTTTATTGTCACATGTTATTACAAGTTTATTACAGATTGATTGGTACAAGTTTACAACAATATATCTCACAATGATAGTGTGATAGTGGTTCCATCATTCCACTTCTACGTCAGGGCGATTGGACGAGGCAAGGACAGGTGGTTGTAGCCACCTTCTGGTTGTATCCAGAGAACATAGGGGGTTGTATCCTCCTTTTGGTTGTAGCCAGAGAATTGGGGAGTTGTAGATTCCCTTAGGTTGTAGCCTGAGAAGCTAGGGGGTTGTAGCCTCCTTCTAGTTGTAGCCAGAGAATTGGGGAGTTGGAGCCTCCTTCATGTTGTATTCTGAGAAACTAGGGGGTTGGAGCCTCCTTCCAGTTGCAGCTAGAAAAAAAGGAATTTGGTGCTTCCAATGAATGTAATTCCTAAAGACATATAAGAAAAAACATTATGTGGTTTTCTCCTGCTTTGGGTTTGCACGTAAAAACACTGGTGTACTGTGTATGTGTATGATTTCTCATTTGTTCATTGTTTTTTAGCTCTGCAACTATTGGATGGTAATGCTATATTGATATAACACTTGCATTTTTTGGTTAAAAATGATTATTTCTCTATAATTGATTCATCCCCCCTCTTAGTAATCCAATAGTTGGTTGTCTAACTCTTTTTACTCGTACTCAACCATTTATAACCAACTAGAGATGGCATAAATAGAACATTTGGTCCAAGGAGAAATGTAATGATTCATTGCACACCGAAGCAAACATCAAATTGGCTACACCCTCCATGTCTGTAATCCCATATACATACCTTTTGTTGTTTTTTATTGACATGGAAACCCTTGTTTCCAGCCTCCTTTATGATCACCATCCAATCTGATGAAGAGTCTCCCTTATATTATATTTGGGTTTGTGGTGAATCTGGAATCAAAACCAATCTTTATAGCAGGAGATTGGGTGGAGGGACCCAAAGTCTCTTTTGACAAGGAAACAATGGATAGAACATGTATACAACATAATTATCTAACTGTTGAACATCAATGAGAAGCTCATTCCTTAAAAAAGAATTGTATTTGTAATGTTTAACTTGCAATTATTTCATATATGTTTTGTAGAACAATAGTTCTTTGATCATTCTGTTATTTTTCATTGGACTAACGAGTATTTATTAGTATAAATATCTCTTTTTGTAGGCTTGTATGTTTTAGGTTCTTGCAGGTTGCACAGGAATTATCTGAAAAGAGCGAGGAGATTCTATAAATTAGGAAGAACGAAAAATGTAGGACTCCTGGTGAGTTAATCCTTCTTCTCCTCTAGATAATTAGTTATTCCTTTTGAATTCAATTATAATATTTTTGTTGAGTATTATCTTTGGAATTTACTTTCTTTATGGTCATATATTCCTTACAATAAGCCCAACATTGTAGGGGATTTTCCCCCTAAAGCAGAACTAGCGACCATACTAGAGATTTCTCCCTAGTGGATCTGTTTCTGGGCTTTGTTGTTTTGTTTGCTTGGTTTAATTGATTTTTTCTTTTGTTTCAGGTTGTTATTTGATACTTAGAGTAGTGACTTGTAATTTCCTGAGTCTTTCTTTATTCACTTGAGCCTTTATCATGCCTCTTCTTTTCTTTTTTTGAAAATTTTGAGGTACATACACTCTGTGAAGGTGTCACAGTCATGTATATGCATGCTAACCAGTTAAGACAGTCATGTATACATGGGTTGATTTGAGAACATGCATGTACATCTTTCTACTGTTGAAATATTGTAACTGCAAAGAGTATTCTATTTATTATTCAGTCATTATTAATTAGATCAATCCCCTTTTGTGGATTGATCATGTCAGGCATTGTAAATGACCAAATCCCCTTTTGTGGATTGGTCAAACCCTAATTATATTATTTTAATTAAGAAGTTAGCCCCCAGACCTAATTAAAGTGGTTTTAACAACTAAGAAGAGAAGTCGGTCCTGCCCAGTGAAGAGACACCTTTCCAACGCCTGCCAACTAGTATAAATAAAGGAGGCTAGCACCTCATTTGTTCACTCACTCAGTCACTCATCTAGTGCGCATATTTTGTAGTAGTTGCAGTTGCAAGGAGGAGGAGAGAGAGGCACATGCTCAATGTTGGCCTATTCTTGGTGGTTTTGTATTTCTTCTTGGAATTTCATTGGCAATCTATATTAAGGAAGTTTTGTTGGGTTTTCTCCCCCATGAGGGTTTCCCACGATAAATGTTTTGTACCTTGTGATTATGTTTCTCTCGGTGATCATGCTTATGTTATTGTCTAGGAAATTGAAAAGAAACCTAATAATATCTCAAAACTTAACATGGTAACATAGCTAAATTGAAGAGAGCATCTTTCACTGGGTAATTAAAAACGTCACTATTGTCATACAAGAAAATCAGGGCTTTTTATTGGAGAGGAATTTCTGACTAAAAAGTACCTAGGAAGTGTGCCCTACCCTAATGAATATTTTGGCACCTTGAACGTACCTTTTCAGTGGTTAAATATTCCAGAAATTCAAACCCTAGTTCTGGCTGGTACCAAAAAACCAAAACCAGTACTAGAAGTACCAGTCCATATTTTCGCAGGCTCAATTTCAAGGGGTAAAATTTGGATTCTTTGAAAACTGACTGCACCAGCCTACTCGCCTCAGTCCAGCACATCTAGTGCCTGGATTATAATTTCAAAATTTGAAGTTTGAAAAATTAGGGTTTTTCTCATAAAACCCTAAATTGTAGTTGCAATTATAGCTGAAGTATCGATTACAGTGAAAAGATTTTTTAAAGTGTTGGTACTAATTGTTATTGTCCTAGTACAACTTACCCTAGAAAATCCCCAACTAAATTTAAAAGGTTGAAGCACCTTTCAAGTTTTAAAGATTTGTTATCACCGCTGCTGTCGGATGGTGCCACTACCAATATTATTAGAGCTGTGTGCATACATGTGTTTAAATTGTATTATTATTAAAGGGTGTTTGCATGATAAAGGATATTTTATCATAGATCTAGAAGGATCTCAGATCCGACACATTCAGAGGAAGAATGCACCCCAGGTTTGATTATTGTGATTTGCATCTATTTTTTATAACATTATTTTGACCTCATAAACATCTAGGTTAAATGTTGAAATCATACTAACCATTGGTCAAAATTATCAAGGATGATTAAAGTTGATTTTATAGAGTTTATTCTCTAACTTAGATTTCTATCAAGATAACATATTGTCTTAGTACAAAAGACATGTTGAAGAAAGCATTTGTCATCTTGAGTGAAGGAGACTTGAAATAAAAGAAACACACTCATCCTTGAGGAAAAAACTTCAAGTTCCAGGTTCCAGGTTCTAGGTTTGATTGATTAAGTTGATAAGATTCAAAC
This sequence comes from Picea mariana, assembly GCA_032191745.1. NCBI lineage: Eukaryota > Viridiplantae > Streptophyta > Pinopsida > Pinales > Pinaceae > Picea > Picea mariana. Next base: position 14,088 of record JASDQU010503351.1, on the reverse strand, counting down.
TTGCACATGTCAAGTTTGATAGCTACCTCATAGTCGAGATAGCATACTTGGTAGCATGTGAACATATTGAGATAAATGTTTATTGTGATCATTCATGAGATATAACTAATATCTCTGCCAGGAGAAACTTCTTGGTTTGTCTCCAAGTTACCATGAAGGAATGAGTATTCACAACACTAGAAGAATGTTTCTCTCATTATTGTATTTCTTACTTTTAACCCTTGTTGCAGGCAAGTCACAAGTGATAGCTCTAAAGGAGCTACTGTGGTGATTGGTTTCACCTTTGCTTTATTATTATTATAAAGAGTATTATTCTTGGTTGTTGTTTTTCTCGGCAAGTCACATGTGCGCTAAGGAATCTATAGTGAAGGTTGCAGAAGGAAACAAATTAGATGAGACATGAAGTAGACTATGTACATGACCATACCCATTCATGTACCAAAGAATATGAAGAAGAATCTATTTTTGAGATCCAGAGTACCTCATATGGAGATTTATTGTAAGGAGTAGAAGGCTCCAAATATGACCAAACATTAGAACAGAACTCACAGAAGACTTGGTCAAAGGATAATTAATCCACCTTGATGGGAAGAAGAACTTGTTTAAAGTCTGACTCATCTTTTCATATTTAGACTTAGTATTCAATGTTAAGTATACCCTGTAAGAGATGATGAAGTCCTTGTAGACTCAGAAGAAATCAAGAGTAATCCTAATCTCAAAGGATCATATGAATATACATCTTCAAGGACTGGGAGAAAAATTCCATGAGAAGACTAGATCGTAGCTTCAAATAATCCTAGGAGAACTGAAATCTCCTTGAAGATTCCCTTGTTTCAATGATAGAGAAGGAAGCCAGTCAGAAAGACTAGGATATGGATTTTTCCGTGAGAATAGAAGATAAGTGAGTGATGAATTCCAAGATTGATCTAATAGATCAAGCATGTTGCAGATGTACAAATACTGAACTATGTCCAGAGGATTCTCCCAACAAGAGGGAGAAGACTATGATGAGACGCTTGCTCTAGTAATTGAAGAAATAGTTCTAGTATTCATGAAGACAACGAGGACAACCATGATTCTGTTATAGTATGAGATTCAGGGGGAGAAATCCCTATATTTGAGAGTGAGTTATCTCAAAGTGTCATTTGGTGCAGTACATTGGTCAGTCCATGGAGACATTACTACACTAGCAGATAGAGTTACCTCCATGAAAGAAGAAGAGCTACTTTCAGTGTCAGTTATTGAGACACTCTCATTTTCAAATGAAGTTGTTGTCATGATAGAGTAGAAGAGTTGCTCTCATATTTCAACAGCCACAGTGAGAATGAAGCAAGTCATTCTCAACTTCAGAGTAGTTGCAGGTGCAGAGTCCTAGTTCTAGAAGGAACAATTACAGAAAGAGGAGAGGACATACTCTCAGACAGTGAGACAGATAGTGCTTTGCAAAAACCACATAGAGCTAGTACATGATTGTGCAGATTAAGTTGCAGCTGAGCAAGTGTACCAAGTTGGTACAAAGTGATGTGAAAATTTGATTTGAAGTTAAATATAGAAAGACTCATGTTTGTAAGATAAAGCAAGATCTTAGAGCTTGGTATGGCAGAATTGACATTTTCCTGACGAACTTGGGATTTACCAAGAGTAAAGTTGATCCTAACCTTTACTTCAAGGTTATGAATGATGATCGGGTGATGTTGCTACTATGTACAGACATATTATTGGTTTGGTGATGTATCTGATGAATATTCACCACGATGATGCAAAACATGTGATGAGATACCTTAAGGGTACGTTGGATCTTGGTCTCTATTATACTAGAGATAATGACTTCATATTGTATCGATATACTGATTTAGATTCAGCTGGAAGTGTTTATGATGGAAAGAGAACTTCATGATGTTGTTTTAGTCTGAGGCCATCCATGACTTCATGGAAGAGTAGGAACCAATCCAATATTTCTCTCAGCATGACAAAAGAGGAATATAGTGCAGCATGTTCCGCTAGTTGTGAATCCATATGGCTTCATATGTTTTTGACAGATCTATTTGGTCTGGAGATGGAAGCCATCATGATCCTATGTGATAACCAGAGTTGTATAAAGATGATGTGTTTCATGATGAGTCAAAGAACATAGAGATCCAGTATCACTTCATTCACGATATGATGTAGATGGGAGATTTATGGCACAAATGAGCAGGTTGCAGACCAAGCCTCTGTCTCGTGTACAGTTTAAATACTTTCGAGACAAGTTTGGTATAGTCCGAAAGGACCTCCCTCGAAAGGGGGAGTAGTGTTGATGATATTATGGTATCCTGACCAATAACGGGTAGCTCAGTTAGGATTTTATATCCCAAGGGACTGATCATCCCTAGACAGATCCTGAAGGTCCTTAAGGACAGGCTATCAAAGGAATTGTGCATGTATATGCTAGCTTTGGTTAGTAGTGGTAGCTCCATTATGATTTTTATAATCCTAGGGAATCTTATGATTCCTGGGCATCTCCTTGGGATTGTTAGAGTACCAGAAAATGTTGTTGCACCTGCCTCATTTTGTTGCATATGATGTTGATGTTGTTCCAGCCTTGTGTTGATGATGATGTTGCCCCAACCTCGTGTTGTGATGATGATGTTGATGATGATGAAGTATCAACCTTGTGCTGATGATTTGTTGTTGATAATGTTGTACCAGCTTTGTGTTGGTGATATTTTCATGTTATTGATGTTGATACTTCAGCTTCTTGCTAAAGATGATGATGATGATGCCACTTCAGCTTCTTGTTGAAGATGATGATGATGATGATGCTACTTCAGCTTCTTGCTGAAGATGATAATGATGAGGTTATTTCACCTTTCATGTTGAAGATGATGATGTTACTTTAGCCTCATGCTAAATATGTTGATGATATTACTTTAGCCTCATGCTAAAGAAGATGATGATATTACTTTAGCCTCATGCTAAAGATGATAATGATGTTACTTTAGCCTCATGCTAATGAGGATGATGATGCTACTCCAACTCCATGCTATGAATGATGATGATGACAAAAAATTTCAATGATTTATAGATGTTCCAGTCAGTGTTCCATATGTTTTTGATGTTTTGTCCCCCTCTCTCTCTCCTGATGATGTTATTGAATTCTCTTCTTGTTAAGGGGGAGTGTTGAAATATTGTAACTGCAAAGTGTATTCTATTTATTATTGATTCATTATTAATTAGATCAATCCCCTTTTGTGTATTGATCATGTCGGACATTGTAAATAACCAAATCCCCTTTTGTGGATTGGTCAAACCCTAATTATATTATGTTAATTAAGAAGTTGCCCCCCAGGCCCAATTAAAGTGGTTTTAACCACTAAGAAGAGAAGTTGGCCCTGCCCAGTGAAGAGACACCTTTCCAATGCCTGCCAACTAGTATAAATAAAGGAGGCTAGCGCCTCATTTGTTCACTCACTCAGTCACTCATCTAGTGTGCATCTTTTGGAGGTAGTTGTAGTTGCAAGGAGGAGGAGAGAGAGGCGCATGCTCAGTGTTGGTCTATTCTTGGTGGTTTGGTATTTCTTATTGGCATTGTATTGGCAATCTATATTAAGGAAGTTTTGTTGGGTTTTCTCCCCCATGAGGGTTTCCCAGGATAAATGTTGTGTACCTTGTGATTTTGTTTCTCTCCGTGATCCTGCTTATGCTATATATTGTCTAGTAAATTGAAAAGAAACCTAATAATAGCTCAAAACTTAACATCTATGAAGGATTTTTTCAAATATTTTATGGTCTAAAGGTGTTGAACCAAGTGTCTAGAGTCTCTCCTGGGACTTTAAGACTCTGTGTGTTGATTTCTGAGTTCAATAGTTGTTTAGTTTGATTCTTATAAAGAAAAGAAGAAAACAAATTGTATTGCCTTTGTGGATCATTTTCAATTTTTTTAGGGTAGTTTGAGAAGTTATTTCCTAAGATCTTTTTTTCCAAAGTGGCTTTTATTGTTGTTCTTGGTAAATATTTATAGCTCTAGGTTCTTTTCAACCTTATTTTTGCTTCTTTCTTACTAGTTTTAAGAAGAAAGTTTATTTTAAATCTTTCCTATTTCTTTTACCTTCTAAACAAGAAAAGAAAAATACTTATAGAAAGTGTACTTTTATATTCTTTTTTCAATCCTTGCCATTGTTTCGCTGAAAAGAAAAAAAATCAAGTGTGCTTTCTCTCTTTATAGTTTTTTTAGTTTTCAAGTTACATGTAGCATTCTTGAAAGATTCTTGTTTTTATAAGTTTTAACAATAATAATAGTCAAATTTATTTTCAATTGCTTTGCATTTAAAAAAAAGAAAAATTGCATTTTGCATATCACAAAAAGAAAAGAGTTTGTCCCGTTGTCTGAAGCATTTTGCACTCATTTCCAGTGAAGTACGAGCATATTGCATTTCATGTTCTTATAAGTGTTTTTATGTAGAGTCTTTAAAAACACCACTCAGTGTCATCCATTACCCCTTTTGAGTAAACAACAACACCTGCAAAATGAATGTTTAATTAAAATTAACTAGACATCTTATTTTCTAGGGTAAACAAACTAGCTTAACCTAGGGCCTTGAATTAGGACTGGAGAGTTAACTCTCCAAGGCCAAAAATCAACCTAGGAGTCTGAGATAGGGAGCGCTAAAATTCAATTGTCGTATAGGTATAACCGAAAGCCTCCTCTAACACAGGAGTTAAACACGAGGTCGCGTGAGGGAGAGACGAGGAGATAACCTCTCCAGGGCTTGACTAAATGTAGTGGAGAGATCATTTTTTGGGGGTTTTGCTAGTGCCCTTACCTACGTGAGAGAAAATACTTTCTAAGCTTTGAGCTTTGTTACCCTACCCATACATTCAATCTCGACTATTGATTTTACCCCTGGGACGCTTCTCAGAGGTGACTACAGGGATTCCTGTGGTACCGGGGGCAGACGTTGTATCGCACTTATTAGTACCTTTGTAGAGTGCCCTATGAAGAGTGGGTACTTGCACTGGGAAGGGTTAGTTAGTGGAGTTCGGGGTAACTACTTATCACTTCTTCATTCGTTGGTTCACGAAACTTAATCAACCTGTTCCTCCGTCTAGATGGTCCTTACCTAATGTGTTACTACTACGGTCTCATGAACTAATCCACCTTATTCGGAGTATTGGTGAAGTTGTTTGTTATTGTCATTTCCTTAGGATTTTTCTAGTGGTGTGCTCTGTGTTCGTAGACAACTTAGGTAACTGTGTTGATAGTCACCTTGAGTATGTGATTTAAAGTGGTTGATCAACCACCTCATCATTCTAGGAGAATACAAGGTCTTCCACTTGATCGAGTGGAAGTGAATTCTCTGCCACCTCCTCAGAGGCGTCGACTCGACCAAATTGATACTTTTGTACCAATTGGTCCCATTGACAACACAAAGATTGAGCTCGCAGAAACAAACACTTATGTGTCATAGGTTACACACATATTGGATCTCGAATTCAAAGGCTTCTTTCATCCGTTTAATCTTCCATTGACTTGATCGCACGATTTGGTTGTCTTGCAGATTTTGTCTTCTGGGTTGGACTTCACTAACAATTTCCCTCTTCAGTGGGTCATCATGAATGAAAATTCATAAGTGTTTGGGTTGGGGGGGGCTGAAACCCCCACTTTGGAAACAACGACTGGAGGAATTATGCCTCCTTTTATGTCTAACCAAATGACTAGTGTGGTTCAATGCATGGTAGTCGCGTCGATCAATATATATTCACAGTTGAAAGTTGGGTTCAATCAGTCATTGAATTTCACCTATTCGTCATCATTTATATCTAACACTTTTTCATTTCGGATGTCATCATTCAACATGTAGAACTTGTCGGCTGGTTCTCAGTCATTTCCCCAAAGTATTAATGTTGGTGTAGGGAGTTCTTCAACTCCCCTCCAAGCCTTTCCTTAGGTTGGAGTGCACATCCCTTTGGCATTCCCCTCACGCGAGAGTAGTTCTTTCCCATATTTCATCCCTAATCCCTTTGTGGGATGGGCTAGTCCTATGGGTGGATTATTCTAGTCTGTTAGCATGTCATCTTCTTCTAACCCATTCACGTTATTTTGTGGGTTCAAGGGTAATCCCTTTCCCTCGTCTGGAATGTCGGCAGGGGGCAATCCATTCCAATCCCATTGGAATATTTCACAATGATATTACTCTTTGCAAGGAATGTTGTTAGGGGGAAACCCCTTTCTCGGTCAGAACTATCCAATGTTAGAGAGTTTCCCTTTGCAATGGATGTCAGCAGGGGGAAACCCTGATTTGTCTTACAGGAACCAGATGGGTGGAGGTTTTCCTCCATATAACTAGGGTCATCAAGGTTTTACTCAAAACCCTATCCCATCCACAAGATCTTACTAACAACCTAGTGCCAGTAGCAACCCAGTTTATTCTTTTCTAGCAGACACTCAACCTGAGAGCTCCAACTCAACTAGTTGAAATTATGGGCCCCTGTCAAGGTTACCTTTTATGGAAACATTAAACTTTCCAGACCTGTCAAAGATGATGAATGATTTGGTTTACCATGATATGAACTAGCCTCTGGTTCCCACCAAGTTTCCTTTGGACATTCTGAAATTCAAAGGTAAGTCTGGAAAGGATCTTAGCAACCACGTGACGACCTTCCATCTATGGTGTTCATCAAATTATTTAAGTGATGATTCCATCCATCTTTGTCTCTTCCATCATACTCTTACGAGAGTTATAGTGAAATGGTACATTGAACTAGACGGTTCAACATTTCACATGTTTCACGATCTGGCCTTGGTTTTCCTCAACCACTTCCAATTTCTTGTTTGGTATGATGTTGGTACCGAACCCCTATGCATGCTTAAACAGGATAAGGCCACTCACATATCGGATCACACCCAAGAGTATAAAAGGAGGAAGACGTTGATCAAATCCAAAGTCCCCCCTGAGTTCTTTTTGAAATGGTTCCTCAAGTCCTTATTTCCTTACATCTCTAAAGATGTATCTATTCATATTATGGTATTTGCAGGAGGTATTAACCTCCACGTGTAACCTTTGACAAGACTATAATATTCCAGGAAGCAAGAGAAACCCTAAAATGTTGGATAATAATCCTAGGAGACAAGTTGGCTCAAGAGAATATTTAATATTGAGTTATTAGCCTCCATAAAGAGAATTTGGTCCAGTCAAGTGAGATATAGAAGTATAAATAGAGGGTGCTAGAACTCATTTGTTACTCTCACTCTCACAACTACATAAGAACTAGTGGTGCACAAGTTTGGAGAGGGAGTGCAGTTGCAGCTACTACAACTAGCATTCTTGGTTATGGTTCAGACTTTCTCTTGGTTATGGTTTGTACTTTATGCTTGGTTTCTAGTTATTATTGCATGGTGCGCTACCCTTGGAGAAAGGTGTGTTAACCTTGATTGGTTATTGATCTACTACTAGAATTATTTTTTCTGTCAAGGTTAAGGTGCTCGGGGTGGCCTTTGTGCCTATGGTTGGGTGACAATATTGTTATATTGTCTATGGAAAAATGAGCACATCCATTTATTTCTAGCAGGTTATGGAACCACACTATCTTCAAAGAATCTAACCACTGGAAGATAGATTGGGAAGTTACTTGTTAAGATCACTATGGCACCAGTTACAATTGCAGCTATGTTTTCTGATTATTCATCTGCAACAAACCCTAACCCTTGTTTTAGGGCACTTCTGGTGAATCATTTGACCTAATTCCTTGACATCCTAGTGCACCCTAGCCTAGCGCACCTCTTGGTACTCCCAGCTAGCAAAAACATCAGGTTTGAATCTTTGGTCAAGGTCAAAGTTAAAGTTTGACTGGTCAAAGTCAAAGGTTGGTTGGTCGAATCCAAAGTCAAAGGTTGACTTCTGGTCAAATTGATTTTGTGGTCAAAGTTGAAATTGTAGAGTTTATAGCTTGTTCTAATAATTGAATCTTCTGATTGAGTTTCTAATCTCTTCTTGTCAAGATGGTATCTAGTTTCTAATTGGAAGACAAGCTAGACGATGCTACAAGATTTCAAAGGTATTCACTTGTATATGATATCTAAGTTATATCATCTAGAAAAACATGAGTGTGTTTTCAGGGAAAGTACTAGAGATCTTGTCCAAGCTGTAATCTTGGATTCAGTGCATTCAGAAGAAAAAGTGCACCCTCCATAGCAGTTAAGGCTTTAGGTTCCAGGTTTGATTAAATTGTTAAGATTAAAACTTATGTATATCAAAGGTGATAGTTACTACATTACAAATTGTGAAATAAGTCTTTGAAAGATTCTATTATTGCTAGGTGCAATGAATACTCGACTGCAGATGAATACTATTGATATAGATGCTTATTGTACTTCTTTGCAAATATGAACTAACACCTACTCTAGGTAATATTTCTTGTTCTTGTTCTCATACTAGATCATCTTACTAATGCTACCAAGAAACTATCCTTCATATGAAAGATGTTGTATCAGAAACATTGTTGTTCTTGTTGTCTCAAGCAGGTTATTTCATGAAGGCTATCATGAATATGTCTTTCCAGGGAGGTACCCTTGTGAAATATGTTTGCGTAAAATGTCATAGAAGAAGTTTATAAAGATGGCACAATGCTTGCAACAACTGCCAGATGGGAAGAAATCAGAAAATATAGAAACAAACTTAAAGAGACTCAAAAGAGTCAGACTCAAAGGAAGTTAGAAATCAAAAGGAAACTAGAACAGGTTTGTGACACTTTGTAGAAAGAAAAGAGAAGATGCATCAAACAAAAGCATGGACTCTCTCATATGGAGGGAGATGATCACAAAATTCCAAAAGAATACCATCCATATTGCTCATTTAGGAATGAATTCAGGATTAGGAGGGAGCTAAGCCCCAAAGAAGAATTTGTAAATACTATGAAGTATCCATCCATGTTCTTCATTGGAAGTAGTAGCCATGATAACAACACGTGTTTAGTTTGACTCTAGAAGAAGACTTCTTCGAAAAGAATCCTTGAATATTCTTGGTTGTCCATCTACATTTATGTTCCTAGGGAGGAAGGTTGGAGCCTTCAGGAAAGAAGGGCATGTAATGTGCAGAAGATTCCATGGACTCCAACATTGAATAAAAACATGAGGAAGAACATGAAGATTCCAAAAAAGAAAGAAATGTCAGAACAACCAATTGAACCAGCTTGAATCCACTAGAAGCAGTCAAGCAAAAGGAATGGAAGGAAGTTGTGATGAAGAAAAATGTGTTAAATTATGAGCTTGATTTATTATGTGGATTAATTCTCTTATTTTCTTCAACAATTTGATTCTAGCTTAATACACTTCAACAATACCAAATCATAACCGAATAGCAATAACTATGTAGATAAGTAAGCATGCACATCAAAAATACATATACCCTTGGGAAACCCTGTACAAGGAGAAAAACCCCAGCAAACGATATTCCTTTATTGCATTAATAATGTATGATCACTTACAAATATCCACCATGAATGTTTTTCTCTTAAATATCTTGCCAAAATGACTGTGACCTGACAAAGACCTAAAAGACCTTGCTGAAATACACCTCTGATATGCTTCCTATATTGTTGATATACAACACTGATATGCTGATGATATATTCCTATGATATGTAGCCTCTATTGCTGATAAACATCACTAATATGTTGCTTCGGTATTCTCCCTCTTTATCACTGATATACTCCTATATTGCTTCTCCCTTAACCTGCATATAAAAATTGTGTTGAAGAGAGGGGTTGAAATCTACTTATATAGGCTGAAGAGGAGAAGAGGAGAGGCTCAAAATAGTAACTTGTTTGCATGCTTTAATCATAAATTAGCTTCGTACTTTAGTTTGAACTAGACTTGAGACTGGTATACTCTAGTTAGAAAATAGAACTAGACTTGAGACTTCAGTTACAAATCAACATTACACTTTAGTTCTAAAATAGAACTACACTTAAGACTTTAGTTACAATTCAACATTACACTTTAGTTTTAAAATAGAACTAGACTCAAGACTTCAGTTAGAACTCAACATTACACTTTAGTTCTAAAATAGAACTAGACTTAAGACTTTAGTTACAACTCAGCATTACACTTTAGTTCTAAAATAGAACTAGACTTAAGACTTTAGTTACAACTCAACATTACACTTTAGTTCTAAAATAGAAATTAGACTTAAGACTTCAGTTACAACTCAACATTACAAGGCAATTCAAAATTCTCTTCATGGTGGATAATGTTACATGTGCCAACGCACTAGATCAATACATTTATATCATTTGTTTCTAGCTCATAGGAATTTTATATTCAACCTAACTTTTGCTAGATGTCTTGAATTTTTCTCATGGCTCATAAGGCTTGACTAGTCTCACAGAGGTTTTACTCCCCCCCTGACTTTTGCACTAGTCTGTCTATGCTCACAGAGGTTGTACGTTCCCCCTGACTTTTGCACTAGAATATCTATGCTCATAGAGGTTGTACGTTCCCCCTGGATTTTTTCAATACCTCACAAGACTGGTTGATTCTTGAAATCTCCCTGGCTAGCTTCAGGGTGGCCCATATGGCCTCTCATTGGAGAATGATTGTCGATGCTACCAAATTTAGCAAAATGTATGTGATAAATTGTGAAAAATACTTAAGCATTGATAGATACAAGGAAAGACTCAGGGCTAGATGGTTCTCCCAGTAGGAAGGAGAAGACTACAATGACATCTTGTTCTAGTAACCAAATATACCTCTACCTGAGCCATTATATCTCCTGCAGTATCCATGGGTTGGAGTTTACATCAGATGAATGTAAAGACTATTCTTCTCAATAGAGTAATTGAAGAAGAATTGTATGTAGATAAACCTCAAGGTTTCGAGGTATACTAGAAATAGACCCTTATATGCAGATGGAAGAAAACCTTGTATGGATTCAAGCAAACTTGGTGCAGAGCCTCTCATGTACAACATAAGCATGGTGAAAACTTCCTATGACAGGGAATTATATTGAAATGATTCTTCAAAATTTTGGGATGATGGATTTCAAATCCATGGAAAACTCCCATGATGACAGATCTAAAGAAGTTGAGAGACTTTCATGTGGTAGACCGGTCTTTGTATCAACAATTGATTGGCTCATTAATGTATTTCGAGAATACTCAATCAGATATCTGCCTTGTGGGATGTTTGATTTATTATATACATCTGCATGGATTTATCGATTCAGATTGGGCAGGGAGTGCAGATGAGAGAAGAAGTGCTACTTGGATATGTTTTAGTTTGAGCTTTTCCACGATATTATGGACTAGCAGGAAACATAAGTCTGTTGCAATCATCACTACATAAGTAGAGTATATCACAGTTTGTGATTCTTGTACGAAAGCAGTGTGGCTCCGTAAGTTGGTTTCTGGACTGTCTGATCAGGTGTTGAATTCAACCGTGATATATTGTGATGATCAGAGCTATGTGAAGCTTTCAGAGAACCCAGTGTTCCATGACAGGTCGAAGCACATTGAGATCAAGCATTATATTCTCCTGATAAAGTCCATAGGGTAGAAGTGGTTCTCTAGTATATCTCCACAGATGAGCATATAGAAAATATTTTGGTAAATCATCTACCCAAGATGAAAATATTGTGTACTTAAGGGACAAGTTGGGGCTCGTGGAGATGAATTCCTTATTGAAAAAGGAAGATATTACTCCCAGGTTGGGAGGGAGCATTGATATGTTAGTCATTGATGGTTAGTCATTTTCTAGTTCGGAAAATGGTCCAAGTTGGGTAGTCACCTTCTAGTCCGAAAAGTGGCCCAAGATTTCCGACGAGCATTAATTTTCTAGTTCGAAAAATGGTCCAGGTTAGACAACCATTTTCATAATGAAAATGGTATGATAGATTGTTGATGTACCATATACAACAATTCCCCTTGTGGCCAGTGTGGGGGAATGGTCTAGGACAATCATTATTCTTGGAAATCACTCTGAGTAGTGGTCAAGTAGAATGGTCTTCCTCGTCGGGTAGTCATTATTTCGAAGTTCATAGTTGTGAGTGTTGATATTATGATAGCTGCGAGAGGTATTAACCTCCACGTGTAACCATGAAGAGAATAGAATATTCCGGGAAGAAAGAAGAAACCCTAAATCATTGGACATAACCCTAGAAGACAAGTTGACTAAAGGAAATATTTAATATTGATTGTTTACCCTCCAGAATGAGAATTCGACCCAGAAAACTAAGGAGAAATAGTATAAATACAGGTCAACAGATCTCATTTGGCACACACAGATCACAACTACATAAATGTAATAGTGTGCACTGTAGAAACTGGGTAAGTGCGCAAGACTAGAGAGTAGTTGCAGCTGCAACTACTACAACCTGTATTCTCGGTTTAGGCTTGGACTTTCTATTCGTTATGGTTTGGAATTTCTACCTTATGTGCTAGCTCTGGAGAGTGGTAGGCTACATTGATTGGATATTATGCCTAGGTTTTTCTTCCATAATTATTCTCTGTCAAGGTTAAGGTGCTCATGGGTGGCTTCGGCCTATGGTTGGGTGACAATATTGCTATATTTTCTATGGTTAAACGAACACACATATTATTTCTAAAAGGTTATGGTCCCACACTATCTTCGGACAATCTAACTGTTGGAAGATAGATTGGGAGGATTTGCTCAGTTACAATTTTTGTTGTAGCCAGTTTTTGTTGCAACAATGAAACCCTAACCCTCTTGTTGAGGTACCTTAAGTGAAGAGATTGACCTAATTTATGGATATCCTAGTGTGCCCTAACCCATCACACCTCTTGGTACTTTCAACAAGTTAAGATGCCAAGTTTGATTTTTTGGTCAAATTCAAAGGTTGACCAATTAAAAGCAATCATGACTTACTCTATGAAGTCAAAAAACAAGTTAGAAGGGGCTTCTAACTTCAGAGCATGGAAGACAAGGATTGAACTCATCCTTGCCAAAAATAAAGTGTTGGATATTGTGAAAGGAAATATTGTGGAACCACTAGTTGAAGAAGGAAAAGAGAAGGAACCTCATAACGTTGCAATTATGGAGAAGTTCAAGGAAAATGACATCAATTCCATGAGCATCATAGTGGAATCTGTAAAATACCACCCGATACCCTACATATCTCATCTTGACTCATCTAAGAAGATGTATGATTCCCTAACTAACCACTTCTCAGTCAGAAACATTGGAAAAGTAATGAGTCTGAAGAATGAACTCTGTGACATGAAAATGAATGATGATGATAGCATAACATCATACTTTGTGAGAATCTCTCAGTTAAGAGATCAACTACAAGCTAATGAAGAAATCATTTTAGAGAAGGAACTAGTAAATATAGTACTCAATGGTCTTCCCAAGACATGGGATGAATTTGCTGCAAGCATGAACACAAGGAAGGAGTATCCCAGATTTGAAGAACTTTGGACTTGTTGTGCACAACAAGAATCAAGGATTAGTGCAAAAGAATTCCAAAGGAAAGATGATGATCAAGATTTCACATCGAGGTTCAAGAATCTCAGGAATAAGAAGAAGTTTGGCTCAAGGAAGAAACCAAATCAATAAAAGGATATGTCAAATATGCAATGCTTCAACTATCAAAAATATGGTCACTATAAGAACCATTGTCTTGAGTTAATAAAAAGGAAGGAAACAGACGAAGCAATAGTTGCTGAAGAAAGGGAACCCTCAAAGAAAGTCAAGCAGTATAAAACAAACTTATTCTTCTAAGTTAAGGGAAAAATATTCTTCAAAGCTCTTGTATATATCATGTTTACATAGTTCTTGTACATATCATGTAAATCTATTTCTTAGAAGAAAATATGTTCAAGGAAAACAATACCTATAGAAGAATAAAAGGATAAGGATCATTATTATGATGACTACAAGTCAAGCAATACACATGAAAAAGATGAAGTATGTTGACAATATTTGGTAACAATTCCTATGGAAGCTATTATATAAGTAACAACTGCCAGATAAGCCAAAATTAGAATCAAACCTGAAGATACCTAGAAGAAGTCAAAACATAAAGAAGTCAGCAATCAAGAGGAAATTAGAAAAATACTTGTGACACTTTGCATAAGGCAATAAGGATGCACACA
>JASDQU010503350.1:21038-39489 GCA_032191745.1 Picea mariana | reverse complement strand
ATAGAAAGTCCTCCCCAAGAGATGTGACACTCTTCTTCTCCTCTCTCCAACTTCTAATTGCAGCTTGCCTCATAAGAGAATGAGCAAGTGAGTGTGTCTTAGAAGTGAGGCGCTAGCCTCTTATTTATATCAATTTGGCACGTGTGAAGAGTCACCATCTGGCAGGTCCGACCTCTCACACTGGGTGGGTAAACCCACCTTTAATTAATTCTGGCCCTTTCATTATAACTGTTGGGGATGACTTCTTATTCTGCACTTTGTAATTGTCTGATGACCAATCCACAAAAGGGGATTTGGTCCTTATACAATTACCGACATGATTAATCCTCAATGGGGATTAATCCAATAACAACAATAATAATAATAACATGATTAATTCACAATGGGGATTTAATCCAATAATAATAATGACATGATTAATCCACAATGAGGATTTAATCCAATAACAAATAATAAGAATGCTCTTCGCAGTTACATTATTTCAACATGCAGCAGGTGTCAAGCAAATTGACGCCATTTTTCAAGCATCGACAACATGCACCGCATGCAAATGAAAAGAAATACAAATTTACATGAGATCGCCCTTGAGGTGCCGAAGAAAGTTCCAAATATTAAAATTTACAGTTAAACACCATCGACTGCTAAATAATAGATTAAAAGAATGAGGTTTCAGATGTCTAAGCAATGTCCAGCATCGTCGAGTGTGAAAGATCACCCAAATTTCAACGCCGAGCAACACTTGGGTGCTGTGTTGGTAAAACAAATGCATGCAACTCAAGGCTGGCTAGGTTTTTCCCATTAGATAAAGAGAGAAATTGAAGTCTATATCCTACAGTTTGAAAAACAATCCAGTTTTATCAAAACAAAATTGTATTTTGAATATATTAGGGAAGATACATGATTATGACTCAGTTTGGCAATTTTGCAAAAAATCACCCAAGTCATTCTTGATCAATTTGGTCGAGAGTCAATTTGATGTCAAAGCTCAGAGGCAATTTCCTTGGATGGACAGTTGGAGAGATTCCAAAAGATGAACCCTCATCATATGCACAGATTGCTCGTTAGAGATAAGCGGCTTCAATTCTCAGGGATACAATCGATGATTTTTGGTAACTCTAAAGGGTGTAAAGATGCGATGAAATTACTTGCAAATGGTTTCTTCTCATATAGTTGGAACAATATCAGTAAGGATAGTTTCATAGGTGGCAACCAAATCCACAACCTATGGTTTAAATCTTCCATTCAAAGGTGTAAACTCGGCAGTCAAGGGAACGAGGAGGACTAACATCTAATATGGCTATTGCATTTGCTCAATTAGGTGGCAAAGTCCCATTTATGGACAAAATGGAACTAATTCAAACAACTTGCAAGTCATAAGGAAGCACAAAACCAACAACTTGATTTTGATAAGATGGATCATGGTAGTAAATTCCAAGTTCAGTTTTCCAAGACTATATTCAAGGACCAAACTCTCTATTTTCAGGCACATTTGAGATACAAAATTAGCAGGTGACATATCTTTTCCAAGCTGGATATTAGTGAACATTTGAAGGGTCAAATTAAGCATTTCCAAGCAATATTTCGAGTGGCAGATTTTATGGAGAAAACAGAGCTTGCGCTACAAAAGTGCTGAAGATGCATATTTGCAACGATTATGCTAAGCAAGTCCACTAAAGCACCAGGTCAACATCTGATTGGTTTCCAGCTGGAGCATGTACAACAGAGTCGATATCACTAGATTTCCAGCCAATCAAAGACATATGAAATGGCAATCAGAGCAAATTGCAAGTAAACAATTCTTCAAAAGATTCAATGAGCATATTCAAACAACTTTTATGGCATAATATCAGTGTTTTGATAAGTTAGAGGAGGGCAGGATTTGAGGATTAAGTTGGTTCCAAAATTAAATAAAAAAAAATTTCATATTGAGAATCCAAAATCGAAAACAAACTCCAAATTTCAAGGCAGAATATTCACAAATGGCAGTCAGAAGACATCTACAAAATACAAGTGGCAAATGACATATATTCCCAAAATCAAAGAAGATTTCACCAGCAACCTTCAAACAATTCGAGATATTTTGCAACCAATAATTAATTTTATTTTATGATTTTTATTTGATTTTGTTCCTAAAAGATTTTGTTTATTGTAATGGTCTATTTATTTCATGATTTGTAATAGAAAAAGGGAGGGGAATTCAGTCCAAGGGACTGAGAGAGAGCTGTAGAGGGGTTGAATCCTTGTTTTTGTCTTGAGATTGCATATAAGATATTGTTTTGATCTATTTTTCCTATGTAAAGACTTCAACAACTAATGAAATTGATGGTTAGTCTATAATCTTTTTATGTTTATCATCTTCGTGTTTTTTTCTGAACACTTTGCTGATGTTATACGAGCTTATGAAAAACGTTTTTTGTGCCGAGAAGGTTGCTTTAAAGGGTTTTTAGTAATCTTTGCCACATTGGTGTTTTTCTCCTTAAAACTTATTTAGAAAGAATTCTAAATAAAGGTTTATTCCTTTGTTGCATAAAGACATTAAAGACAAGATTTGTTATTGGTGTATTTATCAGTTTTTGTTTTTCCCCTTCTCTTAATCACATCACTCAAATCTTAAATACTAGCCATCAATTTTGTTTACTTGACTTGTTGCACTTAGGTAAGTGACCTTAACAGATCAGATCATTATTCCCTTTCAAATTAAGCAAGGATTTATCCATCTTAAAACCCCTATTGAACATTTTGAAACAAGGTGTGCTAGGCTCAACTCAATAACAGTCTTGAGTTGACTTCTAGCGGTAACACATGGGATGCTACCATGTTAGTTGTCGACATCGAGAGTTGTTTTGCACCCTCTGAGAAGATGAGCTACCTAAGATATTTTCTCTCACTATGTTGGAATTACAACAAATCTGTATTCTATGGAAATCATACACGATCGCCAACTATGTTCATGAAATGCTGCCATGTTAGTTGTCAATATTGTAAGTTATTTTGCACCTCTACAAAATGAGCTACTTAAAATGTTTGCTCTCACTATGTTGTAATTGCAACAACTCTATATTCTAGAAGGTGACCTACAAAATATTGCAATTGCAAAGTGCATCATAAGAGATGGAGGGAGGCATCCATTAAATATGTTTTGGATATGTAAAATGAAGAAGCAAATTATTATTGGTTGGATAGGAATATGATTTTGGTAGAAAATTTTATAGTACAAAGATGGAGCGCATAACGTGGAATGGATTTTGGTCGTTAAAGTTGCATAGTGTTTATGCGTTTCACTTGAAGGGTTTTCAAGTAACTACATTGGAATTCAATTTCATTTATTGCTCGTGTATAGGGAGTATTTTTGTATTTTTGGAGGCTGCAGTAATTAATTAAATATTATGTCATTGTCACAATGATGTGTTTATTAAAATTGATACATTAATTGGCTCTTTTTCTTCATTCTTGAGATGTTACAAGTGGACATTGCAATATTGTGAATTTTGGTGCAACCTTAGAACTAAAAAATACAAGGTTAGACCATTGGTGACGTGTCTACTTCATTTTCCTTAGTTGCGACCTCACAAGGAGGTCACGGGATATTGAAGATCACCCTCCCACGACCTCTTTACGAGGTCACAATCCAAATCATAAGTTGCTTGCATTTGGTAGGTCACAATATGGTGTTGTTAGAAAGAGAATGATATTTTGTTGTTCTTTGTCGTTCATTTTGTGCATGTTCACTCTAGTGTATGACTTGTCTTGAGAATTAGGAAGGTATGTTATGCACAAACGTGATTGTTTGGTGTTAGAATTATGCAAGTGGGTCAATCTTGTATTTGTGATGTCATGTCAAAACATTGTAGTATTGTAAGTTTGGTGTGATGTCATCTCATTTCATGATAACTTTATAGTAAAGTGTGTTCACGATGATGATAGTTATGAACATTTATCATAATTAATATTGATTTATTAAGTTTTATAAAAATTTAAAGAATTATTTAATTTGTTTTGTAATTTTATTTTTATATTTGATATATTTTTTAAATTTTTAAATCATCACAAATTTAATTAACTATAATAAGATCATGTTTATTGGATGTAGTTTGGGTGGTTGGGAGGAATGATTGTTATCCTCTCCACCTGGGTTCAATTCTTTGGAGTGATTTGAAAATATTGTGTATGTTATTTAATGTTAACAATATTGTTGGTAAAATTAATTCTCAATCCATAATTTAGAACAAAGCATTTCTCATTGTGGCTTATGTATTTGGATGGGATGTTTTTGGCTAGTGCATCGTTAATTTGCACGAGACAATCATCATTGTGCTTTGTACCATCCTTCCCACATTTTTCATTTGTTATCATATCATCACCCCCCTCCATTGCTTGCACTGCGTTGACACTTGCATTCGTTATGATCATTGTTCCAAGAGATTGAATGTTGAACCATTTAACGTTGATGGATGTATATCTTGTAACCATGGTGGTCCACCAAACCATATATTATTATGCGCTCTTCTTTGGCATCTCTTTGTAACCAGGATACAATAGGTCCTATACTCAACCACTCACATGCGACTATGCAAGGTTCTAATTGAGAAGTGGTGAGAGTTGGGTTTGAAACCGGGGAACCTACTCCTTGTCAAGAAGATCGTTGTGATCAATTTGATCAATGGAGGCATCAATGCAATCATTGGTAATCCCATGAGCGCGGACATGGTAAGCATGCCACAACTAGCTTCAGTGCAGGGTTTGTGGTTTTCGTGGCTTCAATGCAGGGTTTGTGGTTGTCGTGGCTTCAGTGCAGGGTTTGTGGTTGTCGTGGCTTCGAAACCTATGAATGTCATAGAGACTTGCCTCTCTAATCTCTGGGAGGCCCTTCTTCATTAGAAAAAAATTCAAGGAGGCCAACAAAGCTCATGGCACGATCCATGTTTATTGACTGTCCTTCTCATCATTTAAAAAAAACATGGTTGATAGTTTTTTTTTTCACCACAAGTGGGTTGATATTATACCAAAAGGGCACGGTCTAGCCTCCTTAATTGGTGTCTTGAGAGATTGGGCCGACTACTACTGTTGGACCCTGCACGTATATCAAAGAGCTATAGCACAGGGAAAACCCTTGTTTGTAGATACCCTGTATACACTAACCCTTGGAACCAAAAAAAAACATAACAGACAAGATCTATTGTCGTGCAATTATGCCTCTTGCATCCGGGTTGTGAAATTACTACACATTTCTTCCTATTAAGAATTTGGGCATTTCAACACTGCAGTATTCTTCAGATCTTGGATCCTGTTGGCACCATTATTTGAGCCCTATCTCATTGGATTCCTCTCTTCGCCCTTATCGCAGTCATACCTATCATTTTTCAACAAAAATCTTTTTCTTGTGGACCTGACCCCCTTCCAACACCCTTATTTGTGCCTTACCCCATTAGATTCTCCTCGTCGCCCTGATCGTCATGATACACTTCACCCATAACCCATTTTTTGTGTGGTCCCACCCGTCCCTTTTCGTTTTCCCTCTTCATCATGGCCCACACTCGTAGCAAAGACTTGGAAGCTCGCTCCAATACCTTGTCCTCTAATTTCACAGTGACCCAACAAAGTGAGGCAACTCAGTGCCAATTTTTCCACCATCAATAAAAACATGCTTTCCTCCATCGACGCTNAGGATACCACCAAACAGGACCTCGGTACCTAACCCGCATCCTTCGCTACCCAGCTTGCATCTTTCACTACAATGATCTGTGCCAAGCTGACTATCCCTACAGATCTTCCCTCCTCTGACCCACCTTTGCACTCCGAAGGTGAAACTTCCTCTAATTCCTAGACTTTTTAGCCCCATCACTTTCAACGTGACCTACGCCTTCCGCGTGTGGATGTGAACAAATTTGATGGCTCAGATCCCACTGGCTAGGTAACTCAAATGGAACATTATTTCTCTTTATATGGAATTACAAATGAGTTAGTCAAACTACGATATGGTGTTCTCCATCTAGACAAAGAACATTAGTAATGGTGGCAATGGAGAAAAGATGCTTGCCAAGGGTATGTGGCTTGGACAAAATTTGTGGCAGAGCTATATGAATGCTTTGACATTGACACCAACCATTTAGTATGTTTGACAAAGTTGAAACAATATGGCATAGTGGAAGAATTTATAGACGCTTTTGAGCGATTGGATTTTCATACAGAGGGCATGTCTAATGCTTTTTTTCAAGAATGTTTTATCAACGGCCTCAAGGATGAGATCCGTGCCCATGTCTTCATGGCTCGGCCTCAGATTTGGGTGGAAGCTACTAAACGAGCTAAGAAAGCACAACATGTTGTCTCTTCACAAACCCAAAAACACTCCTTTATTCCTTGCCCTAAACCAGTCACTCCCACTCCTCCTTCTACTCCACTAAAGATCCAGAAATTGACCAGGGAAGAAATGGTTGAACGCCAACTCAAAGGCCTTTGTTATAATTGTGATGACAAATATTTTCCTTGGCACAAGCGTAAGGAACAAAATCTTTTTATGGCCATCTCTGGGGATGTTTTGGAAGACGATGTCGAGGCCCCCCCTATGGTCGAGTCACCTGAACCCACTGACATGACCCCACCCTCCGACCCTCACGAAGTCGAACCGGTCATTTCCCTGAATGCTCTCACTGGGTTCTCTGCTCCCCAAACCCTCAAGCTAATTGGTTACATTAAGCATCATAAGGTCATCATCCTTGTTGATAGTGGAAGCACCCATAATTTTATTCATCGTTGCATTTCCTAAGAAACTAATTGTTATATCCGCGCCATGAATAATTTTCAAATTATGATTGCCAATGGCGGGTTCATGAAATGTGGGGGGCGTTGCGAAAATGTGTGTCTCCAAATTGGTCAGTACCACATGAAATCTCACATGTTTTCCATCGACATGGGCGGTTGTGACATTGTGTTGGGTGCATAATAGCTAAGGACTTTGGGTCCCATTCTCATGGATTTTAAGGAATTAACCATGAAATTCAACTAAGAGGGCCAACAATATAAGTTCCAAGGCATCACCGTCGATTCCCCGGAGATCATCAGTTCCCATCACATGGAAAAGCTCCCCAAAAAAGGTCATTCTGACATTATTTTACAACTCCATTCCATTCAAGCCACTGAGACACCCTCTGTGTTGCAAGACCTCTAATCCATCCTCTCCAAACATCAAGTTATTTTTTCCACTCCCCAAGGACTTCCTCCTTCCCTTGGTGTTCACGATCATTCCATTCCCCTTGTCCCGGAACCCTCTCAATATTCATCCCTATCATCATCCCTTCTCCCATAAAAATGAAATTGAGAAAATTGTTTATGAATTGCTCACCGTAGGTGTTATCCGTCCTAGTATGAGCCCCTACTCTTCTCCTGTGGTCATGGTCCTTAAGAAAGAAGGCTCTTGGTGCATGTGTCCTAACTTCCGCGCCCTCAACAAACTCACCATCAAAGGAAAATTTCCCATTCCTTTCATTGATAACCTCTTGGATGAATTGAGTGGTGCCCAGTTTGTTACTAAAATTGATCTTCGTTCTGGATACCACCAGATGTGGACAAATTTGATGGCTTAGATCCCACTGGCTGGGTAACTCAAATGGAACATTATTTCTTTTTGTATGGAATTACATATGAGTTATCCAAACTATGGTATGGTGTTCTCCATCTAGATAAAGAACGTTGGCAATGGTGGCAATGGAGAAAAAATGCCCACCAAGGGTATGTGGCTTGGACACAATTTGTGGTAGATCTTTATGAACACTTTGACACTGACACCAACCATTTAGTCCATTTGAAAAAGTGGAAACAATTTGGCATAGTGTAAGAATTTATAGCCGCTTTTGAGTGATTGGATTTTCGTATAGAGGGCATGTCTGATGCTTTTTTTCAAGAATGTTTTATCAACAACCTCAAGGATGACATCTGTGCCCATGTCCTCATGGCTCGGCCTCATATTTGGGTGGAAGCTAATAAACGAGCTAAGGAAGCACAAAATGTTGTCTCTTCACAAACCCAAAAACCCTCCTTTATTCCTTGCCCTAAACCAGTCACTCCCACTCCTCCTTCTACTCCACTAAAGATCCAGAAATTGACCAGGGTAGAAATGGTTGAACACCAACTCAAAGGCCTTTGTTATAATTGTGATGACAAATATTATCCTTGGCACAAGTTTAAGGAACAAAATCTTTTTATGGCCATCTCTGAGGATGTTTCGGAAGACGATGTCGAACCCCCCCCTATGGATGAGTCACCTGAACCCACTGACATGACCCCACCCTCCGACCCTCACGAAGTTGAACTGGTCATTTCCCTGAATGCTCTCACTGGGTTCTCTGCTCCCCAAACCCTCAATCTAATTGGTTACATTAAGCATCAGAAGGTCATCATCCTTGTTGATAGTGGAAGCACCCATAATTATATTCATCGTCGCATTTCCCAAGAAACTAATTGTTATATCTGCACCATGAATAATTTTCAAATTATGATTGCCAATGGTGGGTTCATGAAATGTGGGGGGCATTGTGAAAATGTGTCTCCAAATTGGTCAGTACCACATGAAATCTCACATGTTTTCTATCGACATGGGCGGTTGTGACATTGTGTTGGGTGCATAATGGCTAAGGACTCTCGGTACCATTCTCATGGATTTTAAGGAATTAACCATGAAATTCAACAAAGAGGGCCAACAATATAAGTTCCAAGGCATGACCTCCGGTTCCCCAGAGATCATTGGTTCCCATCACATGGAAAAGCTCCTCAAAAAAGGTCATTCTGACATTATTGCACAACTCCATTCCATTCAATCCACTGAGACACCCTCTATGTCGCAAGACCTCCAATCCATCCTCTCCAAACATCAAGTTGTTTTTTCCACTCCCCAGGGACTTCCTCCTTCCCTTGGTGTTCACGATCATTCCATTCCCCTTGTCCCAGAAAACCTCCCTCCCAATATTCGTCCCTATCGTCATCCCTTCTCCCAGAAAAATGAAATTGAGAAAATTGTTTATGAATTGTTCACCATAGGTGTTATCCGTCCTAGTACGAGCCCCTACTCTTCTCCTATGGTCATGGTCCTTAAGAAAGAAGTCTCTTGGTGCATGTGTCCTGACTTCTGTGCCCTCAACAAACTCACCATCAAAGGAAAATTTCCCATTCCTTTCATTGATGACCTCTTGGATGAATTGAGTGGTGCCTAGTTCTTTACTAAAATTGATTTTCATTCTAGATACCACCAGATATGTATGAATGAGGGAAACATTCCTAAGACTGCATTTCTAACTCATGAGGGCCACTATGAGTTTTTGGTCATGCCCTTTGGCTTGTGTAACGCTCCCTCCACTTTCCAAAGCCTCATGAATGATATCTTCTGTCCTTTTCTCTATCATTTTGTCTTAGTTTTCTTTGACGATATCCTCATCTATAGTAAAACTTGGACAACCCATATTTCTCATGTGGATCGATTTCTCAATATACTCTCTCAACACCGAATTTTCCTCAAACAATATAAATGTGCTTTTGGAGCCTCAAAAGTCAAGTACTTGGGTCATATTGTTTGCAAGGCGGGTGTTAGAGTGGATCCTAAAAATATTGAAGCTATGCAGGATTGGGCTCGCCCAAAGACTCTTAAAATATTGTGTGGATTTCTGGGTTTAACAAGCTATTATTGCAAGTTTGTTAAGAATTATGGAAAAATTACGACACCTCTCACTGCTCTCCTTAAAAATAATTATTCACTTGGACTCCCGGAGCTGATCAGGCCTTTCAAACCTTGAAGGCAACCATGTGCACCACTCTAGTCCCAGCCCTTCCTGATTTCACAAAGACCTTTGTCCTAGAATGTGATGCTTCCGTGAGAGGAATTGGAGCAATCCTTATGCAAGATGGTCGACCTTTGACCTTTACCAACAAACATCTATAAGAGCGACATTTGGGAAAATCAATCTATGCAAAGGAAATGTTGGCTATTCTGAATGCAATGGATCTTTGGCACCCTTATCTATTGGGGTAATGCTTCCAAATTAAGATAGATCATCAATGCCTCAAGTATTTTCTGGAACAATGCCCTTCCTCCCAGGAGCAAAAAAAGTGGGTGACTAAGCTCTTTGGATATGATTATGAGATCATATACAAGAAAGGAAAAGACAATGTGGTTGTTGATGCAGTTTCAAGAAAATATGATGATGAAGGGTCCCTTTTTCCCTCTCCTTCATTATACCAGATTGGCTCCAAGTTGTTCACCAGGAATGGCTACAAGATCCCAAAATTTTGCATCTGATCCAACAATTGCAGGTCAATTCTCCAGTTTCCCCAGGGCACTCTTAGCACAATGATGAGCTTCACTACAAAGGTCGTTTGTATTTAAGTAAACAGTCACAACTTAAATCCACAGTACTTTTTGAGCTTCATGCTACAACCACATCTGGGCACTCAGGGTTTACCAAAACCTATGATCGGGTCAAACGTTCCTTTTTTTTGGGATGGTATGAAACATGGCGTTCAAAATTTCGTGGCAAAATGTGATGTTTGTCAACGCAACAAGGGAGAGATAGTCAAAGCTCCTAGCACACTACAACCGCTTTCGATTCCACCTGCTATTTGGAGGGATATCTCTATGGATTTTATTGTGGTCTAACCTAAATCGAGCAATAAATCAGTCATCATGGTGGTAGTTGATCATCTTTCCAAGTATACTCATTTTTGTTCTCTTCAACACCCATTTACTGCCTCTACTGTGGCTCAACTTTTTATGGATCATGTCTTCAAGCTTCATGGCATGCCTCATTCTATTGTTTTTGATAGAGACCCCACTTTCACTAGCAATTTTTGGCAAGAATTGTTCAGGCTACAGGGCACCCAATTGCATCTCAACATAACTTATCATCCCCAGACTGATGGTCAAACTGAAGTCGTCAACAAGTATTTGGAAACATATTTTAGGTGTTTTGCATCATAAAGGAAAAATCAATGGGCTCAATGGTTACCACTAGCTGAATGGTGGTACACCACTTCTTACCATACAACTACCCGCATGACTTGAAGCAATATATGAACAAAATCCACCTTCGGTTCTCTCATACCTGTCAGGTGTCTCGAACATCTAGGAAATTGACCAAATTTGGATATGATTATGAGATCATTTACAAGAAAGGAAAAGACAATGTGGTTGTTGATGCAGTTTCAAGAAAATATGATGATGAAGGGTCCCTTTTTCCCTCTCCTTCATTGTACCAGATTGGCTCCAAGTTGTTCACCAGGAATGGCTACAAGATCCCAAAATTTTGCATCTGATCCAACAATTGTAGGTCAATTCTCCAGTTTCCCCAGGGTACTCTTAGCACAATGATGAGCTTCACTACAAATGTCATTGTATTTAAGTAAACAATCACAACTTAAATCCACGGTACTTTTTGAGCTTCATGCTACAACCACATCTGGGCACTCAGGGTTTACCAAAACCTATGACCGGGTCAAACGTTCTTTTTTTTTGGGATGGTATGAAACATGACGTTCATAATTTTGTGGCAGAATGTGATGTTTGTCAACAAAACAAGGGAGAAATAGTCAAAGCTCCTAACACACTACAACCGCTTTCGATTCCACCTGCTATTTGGAGGGATATCTCTATGGATTTTATTGTGGGCTAACCTAAATCGAGCAATAAATCAGTCATCATGGTGGTAGTTGATCGTCTTTCCAAGTATACTCATTTTTGTTCTCTTCAACACCCATTTACTGCCTCTACCGTGGCTCAACTTTTTATGGATCATGTCTTCAAGCTTCATGGCATGCCTCATTCTATTGTTTCTAATAGAGACCCCACTTTCACTAGCAATTTTTGGCAAGAATTGTTCAAGCTACAGGGCACCCAATTGCATCTCAGCACAACTTATCATCCCCAGACTGATGGTCAAATTGAAGTCGTCAACAAGTATTTGGAAACATATTTTAGGTGTTTTGCATCATAAAGGAAAAATCAATGGGCTCAATGGTTACCACTAGCTGAATGGTGGTACACCACTTCTTACCATACAACTACCCGCATGACTCCTTTTGAAGCAATATATGGAAAAAATCCACCTTCAGTTCTCTCATACCTATCAGGTGTCTCGAACGTCCAGGCAATTGACCAAACACTTACAGTTCAAGAGACTATTCTTCGTACCCTTAAAGAGAATTTGGTCATGGCCCAGAATCACATGAAGCAATAGGAAGATCAAGGCCACTCTGAACGTTAATTTGTTGAAGGAGACCAGGTGTTTCTTCGACTGCAACCTTATAAGCAAACTTCCCTCAAGGATGACCATTGTCATAAACCAGCGCCCAAATTTTATGGTGCTTATACCATTCTCAAGTGTGTGGGACAAGTGGCCTATCAGTTAGATTTTCCCAGTCATTCTAATCTCCATCCTATTTTTCATGTCTTTTGCTTACAGAAGGTGATTGGAACTAAGTGCCAAACTCAAACCAGCCTTCATGAGTTGGATGAAGAAGGCTCCAACTGGTTTCATCCACAAGCATTTTTGAACCAGCGTGAGCAACTACCATTCTGCAACAATTTCCTCATCTCAATCCTTGAGGACAAGGTTGCTTTTAAGGGGGAGGACATGTTAGGGACCTAACCTCCCTAACCCCTCACTTAGGTAGAATAATATATTTCCATGTAATAGAGGCCAATATCAACAAGGCCTAGCAATAAGGAAGAATAAGTCAAATGTAAGAAGACCTAATAGAAGCTTCCGCTTCTAGAAGGATCTTCCTCTAGATTCTTCTTTTGGATAGGCAGATTTAGTATAAATAGGAGTAAAGGGTACGCGAAGTTTTGTCTTGGATATTATTTTAATAGAGCTTTGCTCTGCTGGAGGTTTCCCCCTTGAAGAGGCAAGTGAACATTGTTAACATTAATCAAGTTGCTCTTTCTGGTGTTATTATGGTATTATTCTAGTATTGTTCTAGTTATATCTTTGTTGTTCTACCATTTCTAGCTAAAATATTTATGTTCTTCATACTATTTTATATCTGGAATACTACAAACTTGAAGGAAATGCTTTAGTATGATGGGAGAGTGATGCAGTAGGAAAATCACAAGCAACACAAGTACTTGAGATCTTAAGGAAGAATCAACCGATTTCCTCACAAGTAATACAAGTACTTGAGACCTTAAGGAAGAATCAACGGATTTCCAATTTGCAAAAATGTGAGTTCAGAAAGACATCCTTGATATATCTTGGACACATGATTGGTGGAGGAGAGATGAGAGTGGAACCGGAGAAGATTGCAACCATCACCCAATGGCATGTTCCCACTAGTATGACAAAGGTCAGGAGTTTCATGGGAGCAACCTAGTATGTGAGGAAGTTCATTGTAAACTTCTCCATTGTAGCAACTCCATTGCACACCTTGATTGCCTAAGGATAGATATTTCATTGGGGAAAGCAACACCAAAGAGAATTTGAAGACCCAAAGAATAAAACCAATGATGCTCTGACCTTAGCCATGCCAAATTTGTAGCAACCTTTTGAGATAGAGACTAATGCCAGTGGGTATGCACTAGGAGCAATACTCATGCAAGAAGGAAGGCATGTGTGCTACCATTCATATATGTTTCATGGAGCGGTTCTTAACTACCCCACATACGATAAAGATCTCTTTGTGATTGTACAAGCAATGAAAAAATGGAATCACTATCTCCTAGGAAAAGAGACCATCGTACATATGGATCATCACCCCCTTCAGTACCTACAGAGTTAGATCAAGATGCAACAAGTGAGACATTTCAAGTGGTTAGGTCTCTTGCAATAATTCCATCTATTGATCGAGTGTAAGAAAGGATCCACGAACAAGTTGTAGACATGTTGTCTTGACCGCCACTGAAGAAGATTACACCAATTGGAGTGATAATGCAACTTGAGCCTTTCACTCATGAACTTATAAGTGAATACTATGAAGAAGATGAAGATTATATAAGAGTCTAAAAGCATTTGAAGGAGATATTGGTCACTGCCAGGGAAGGTAATGAATACCACCTCCAATATGGGTTGTTGTACAATTTGGACAAATTATGCATACCCCAGGACAAAAGAGTTCAATTGACGAGAGAAGCACACACTTCTAAAGTTGTTGGGCATTTTGTTGTTATGAAGGTAATGAAAAATTTGCAATGGTATGTGTATTGGCCAAAGATGCAAGAGAATTTGGAAAATTTTGTTAGAGGCTGCATTCTTTGCAACATTAGCAAGCCAAGCAACTATAAACTTATCTTGTACATGCCATTGCAAGTACCAAGCAGGCCTTGGGAGAGCATCTCCATGGAATTTTTTGGAGGTTTTCCTATGACTTGTAGAGGTCATGAATACTTCTTTGTCATGGTGGATCGCTTCATCAAAAAATGTGGCCTCATTCTGTGTAAGAAGACAATCTCTGAATGAGAGGCAACTAAACTATTCTTCAACCATGTATGGGTACATTTTAGATTTCCAACCTCCATCATATCTAATCAAGACAATAGGTTCTTGGGTAGATTTTGGTCAGCACTTTGGGTGAGAATGGATACCAAGTTGAAGTATTCCACTACATTCCATTCTCATACCGATAGAGAAACCAAGGTTCTTAACCAAACACTGGTAAAATTGTTAAGAGGCTACGATAGTAAACATCCAAATACTTGGGATGAGCAACTAGTATACATTCAACACTCCAACAACAAAGCACTCCATTCTTCCACCAATAAATCTCTTTTTGAGACATGTTTTGGTTACTTACCTCCTTCACCATTTGACATTATGTATGGACATTAAAAGGATGAAGTAGAGCTGCAAGGAGATGACAAGAAGGTGAGCACATTCATGGCCAAAATCAGGCAGATAAATCTAAGGGTTCATGAGTAGCTTGATAAGAGCTAGTAGTTGTATAAAGTTATGCATGACCACCACAAGTAGGATCACAAGTTATGTGTTGGAGACAAGTTTTGGATTTACCTCCTCGAGGAACAATTGCAAGGAGCAACAAGGAAAATCAAGCCCCTAAGATATGGACCATTTGATGCCAATGAGCAGGTGAATGAGAATGCCTTCAGGATAAGACTTCCTCCTTATATGACTATTAGCTTGGTAGTAATTGTGGAGTATTTGAAATTTTTTTAACCTTCCATGTTGGATGAGGAGGAGGACCATTGAGTTATTCCTACTGTTGAACACTTTGCACCATGCACTCTGGAAGATTTGAAAGAGGACATAATACTGCAACACAATGAGTGGATAACACACATAGGAGAGAAAGAGATGTGGTAGACTGGTCTCAAATGACAAACTCCAAGGAAGGTGAAGTGGTATGAAAGGAAACAGATTGCAAGCAGGATCCCTCATCTATCCTTGGCATCTTTTGGGGATCAAAATCCTCCCAATGGGGAGGTTTTATCTGAATCAGATCTGAAGAAGAACAATTGGCTAAGGCACATGCTCTATAATGACCAAAATAGGCAAGGTTCGAGGCTATGGATGAATAAGAGTTTGTTTTGTTGGTGTGAAGGGCTCCATGCCACCATGATCGATGTCCACCCCTACATTTAATCAAAACATAAGGTGAGCACATAAGATGTAAGGTTAAGTCAGATTTTTATTGTAATTAAAAAAATGAAAAATAATGTATTAATTTTTTTTTATCATAGACCTTTTTCCCTATGTACAAAAAGACAAAAGGAAAAAAAAGGAGGAGAAACAAGCTTGGGAAAGTGGAAGGGTTGGGGTTGCTTGACCCTCTATCTATCCCCTCAGTTGAGCCTGCTTCTATATGTTGTATCTTGGAGATGGAGAAGGGGTTCTTTGGTTGAGAAGGAAGATGAATGTTACCCATATTTCGCCGAGAAGCATAGAGTTGAACCAGAGAGCTTGTAACCGACCCATTGTTGCATAATAAAAGCCTAGATGAAGCCAACTGAATGTTGTTTTTCCCATTTGGGGCTTCAAGGTAAATCATGTCTCAATCTGTATTGTTTTAATTCTCTATGTTGTGCATTTTTACAATTTTAATAGGATACTATGGTTTATTGAAGTGTTGTAGGTTTTTAATGATTGTCATGTAGATAGTTCTTAGTGTGAGTAGTTAATGTGTAGTGTTATGGTAGTGTGGCGGTTTTATTTCATTTTTCAAAGTGTAATGGATTCCACGAATCCCAACAACTCTCATTTCCCCACCATTCAATGATTTTAGAGAGAGGAAATCGACAATTCTCAATCCCTAGCTGTTGCAAAAGTTGCTAAATTGGTTTTTCTTTATCCTATAAGTTGCCTTCTCTCTCAGATAGGTGAATGTTTCTTATTTTCTTGTGTCCTGAAGTTCCCATGTATCATATGGTTAGTGTTGGGTGTCTTTAATTGTTGGCTAGCCACTTTCCCACTTTACTTGGCCATTCTCTCATTACTAGGTGTCCCAATTGACCACCCGATGGATGTTAGACTTTGCTAGGTCATTTTTTTAAGCCAGGAATCTTCTATTTTCCCATAGGTCACCAATCGACTTAGTTTTCATCTCTGGTCATTTTTATTTGATGTCGAGTTCCTAAAATCACCCATGGATGTTTTCTCTGATATCGAGTGCCTAAATTCACACCTAGTCATTTGTCCTTACTGTCAAGTGCCTAAACTCACCCCTAGACATTTCTCTCTAATGTTGAGTGTCTAAACTCACCCATGTGCATTTTTATTTATTATTGAATGACTTAATTCGTCCATTGAACATTTCTTCATAGCCGGGCATTCTAAGTTATCTTACTGGTAAATTAACTTGTTCCCACAAGTTTTTCATGGGTTGTAAGAACTCTCTCCACTGAGTGTATTTTTACAGAATCTATGGCTACAAAAATTGTTGCTATGGATGTCTATAAGAGTTCTCTCCATTGAGTGTATTGCTACGAAAGTTATAGCTATGGAAGCTGTTGAAGTAGTTTTAACTCCGAATTACACATACACAGAACTTTATTGATTCACAATGAGCATCTGTGTTGGTGAAATAGACATGCTATAAGCATACCATTTAGGGATCACTCATGCCGACAAAGGATCCTTTAGATCTCTAGAATTCATATAGGCTTTAAACCTTTCACAATTGTGCTTGTAGATAATAAGGTCGAGGCACTTGAAGGAAAACACCTTGTAGAGAAGGTTTTTGTGAAGGTTTTTAGTGTTACAAGATTTAGCAAAATTTTCAAAAAAACCTCCACTACAACCTCCTCTATTCAAAGTGGAGGTTTTAACGAATGTTTCATATAACTAATTTTTTTTGGGTGAGTCTACGTTGTAGCAGAGGTTTTTTTTTCCGGTGCTTGTATTGGAAAAATGCACTAGTGCAATCACAAGTAACAAGCACTGGTGTGTTTATAAGTAACATACACTGGTGCGCACCCTATAGTCAAAAGCATTGATGCTCTTAAAACTATTACGCACTGGTTCTGTATTTTTGTTATATGAAACACTGGTGCTTTTTGTGTTAGTGTATGCACCAATACGTGTTGTTTTTGTATGCACTAGTGGTTCTTGTATAAATACTACACGCCAATGCTTTTCTAGTTAGTATGCATTGGGGCCTGTACTACCATGTGCATCAAAGGTAGTGAAATTTTAAATATTTTATATGAGAAGTCAAAGCCATTTTTTGTTACGAAGCATCGATGCCTATATTCTATATAAAGCACTGGGTTGTATATTATGTGTAAAGCATCGATGTGACTTTTTATTAGATGCACTGTAATATTTTGAAGCGATGAATATAATCAATCGTACATTATGTCACTTAAAGTAACGAAGTTTTTTCACAATTGTTAGCACCGATGCTTTCATTTAATTAATATGCCTATGTGCTTTCATTTAACTAATAGGCATCAATGCGTATGACTCAGAAAAACACACCGAGGGCTATTTTATGGCACACACCATTTAGTGAGTTCAAAAGAATACACTAAACCTATATGTATATATTTTAATTAATTATTTTTTACAAAAAATTAATTAATCATTTGAAAATCAAATATTTTTTATAATAATATTGTTTTTATATTTTTATTATTGTGTTTTGATATAATATCTGCATTAATGCGTTATCCAACAAATTACACCTATGTTACTTGTAACAATATAAATCATTCATATATTAATTAATCGACAATGCAACATTTTACGATATTCGACAATGCAATAAAATAAGAAGCCCATTTTATTATATATGAATAAGAGACTCATCGTCATACAAAATGGGATAACATAAAGGTCCATAATAATCAAAATGCAACCAATATGTAATTATTACACTTATTGGTAACATGTTCTCATGCAATTGGGACATTATGTCGAGTACATTAAACAAAATCCCTAATTTTCACAGACAACTATTCCAAAACATACAACTTGTAGTAACATTCAATTATATTGATTGTCATTCATCACTTGAATTGCTA
>JASDQU010503350.1:0-18160 GCA_032191745.1 Picea mariana | reverse complement strand
CTCCTTCTTTGATTAAGGGTGACCAGTTCCTTTGCGTCCATTCCTCTACCGACTTTGGAGACGGCCAGAGGCCAGTGAACTGCCCGATTAACCCTCTCTCCGCGAGATTCAATGCAGCTTTGCAAGTTTCTTCTTCTGGGAGGACTACCGTGGGGATCGAGTCTAGCTTCTTTATAAACTTCTGCTGATTGGCCGATAGAGGGCGCTTTGGAGAGGCAGCGATCAGAGCTTTAAAGTTGACAAAAAATATTCATTACTTATGCCTTTAGTTATATTAAGTTTCATTGTTCAACGTGTATTTCTCAACTAACTTGGCAGGGACTGCGTTGCCATGCAACCCTTGTTTAATGTGTTTATTAAAATTATACATTAATTGGCTCTTTTTCTTCATTCTTGAGATGTTACAAGTGGACATTGCAATATTGTGAATTTTGGTGCAACCTTAGAACTAAAAAAAATACAAGTTTAGACCATTGGTGACGTGTCTACTTCATTTTCCTTAGTTGCGACCTCACAAGGAGGTCACGGGATATTGAAGATCACCCTCCCACGACCTCTTTACGAGGTCACAATCCAAATCATAAGTTGCTTGCATTTGGTAGTTCACAATATGGTGTTGTTAGAAAGAGAGTGATATTTTGTTGTTCTTTGTCGTTCATTTTGTGCATGTTCATTCTAGTGTATGACTTGTCTTGAGAATTAGGAAGGTATGTTGTGCACAAACGTGATTGTTTGGTGTTAGAATTATGCAAGTGGGTCAATCTTGTATTTGTGATGTCATGTCAAAACATTGCACTATTGTAAGTTTGGTGTGATGTCATATCATTTCATGATAACTTTATAGTAAAGTGTGTTCACGATGATGATAGTTATTAACATTTTTCATAATTAATATTGGTGTTCACGATGATGATAGTTATTAACATTTTTCATAATTAATATTGATTTATTAAGTTTTATAAAAAATTAAAGAATTATTTAATTTGTTTTAGAATTTTATTTTTATATTTGATATATTTTTTAAAATTTTAAAATT
The DNA here is from genome assembly GCA_032191745.1 of Picea mariana. Lineage (NCBI taxonomy): Eukaryota > Viridiplantae > Streptophyta > Pinopsida > Pinales > Pinaceae > Picea > Picea mariana. The sequence continues at coordinate 17,124 of JASDQU010503350.1, read as the reverse complement.
ATCATAAATTTAATTAGCTATAATAAGATCATGTTCATTGGATGTAATTTGGGTGGTTGGGAGGAATAATTGTTATCCTCCTCACCTGAGTTCAATTCCTTGGAGTGACATGCTGTGTCTTTAATGGATCTATATGATGCTCTTGTTGTTGAGCACGGGGTTTACATAGATGCAATTTCATGTTTAATGATTAGATGCTTAACTATTTGAAAGTTATTATTTAAATAGATACAAAGTTTTTTTAATGTTTTATCATTTGAAAATATTGTGTATGTTATTTGTTATTATTTAAAGGGATATAAAGTATTTTTAAAGTTTTATTATTTATTTGAAAATATTGTGTATGTTATTTAATGTTAACAATATTGTTGGTAAAATTAATTCTCAATCCATAATTTAGAACAAGGCATTTCTCACTATGGCTTATGTATTTGGATGGGATGTTTTTCGCTAGTGCATCATTAATTTGCATGAGACAATCATCATTGTGATTTGTACCATCCTTCCCACTTTTTTCATTTGTTATCATATCATCATCCCCCTCCATTGCTTGGAATGCATTGACACCATTCGTTATGATCGTCGTTCCAAGAGATTGAATGATGATTCATTTAATGTTGATGGATGTATATCTTGTAACCATGGTGGTCCACCAAACCATATATTATTATGCACTCTTCTTTGGCATCTCTTTGTAACCAGGGTACGATAGGTCCTATACTCAACCACTCACATGCGACTATGCAAGGTTCTAATTGAGAAGTGGTGAGAGTTGGGTTTGAAATCAGGGAACCTACTCCTTGTCAAGAAGATCGTTGTGATCAATTTGATCAATGGAGGCATCAATGCAATCATTGGTAATCCCATGAGTGTGGACATGGTAAGCATGCCACAACTAGCTTCGGTATAAGGTTTGTGGTTTTCGTGGCTTCAGTGCAGGGTTTGTGGTTGTTGTGGCTCCAGTGAAGGGTTTGTGGTTGTCGTGGCTTCAAAACCTATGGACGTCTTAGAGAGTTGCCTCTCTAATCTTTGGGAGGCCCTTCTTCATTAGAAAAAAATTCAAGGAGGCCAACAAAGCTCGTGGCACGATCCATGTTTATTGACTGTCCTTCTCATCATTTAAAAAAAAACATGGTTGATAGTTTTTTTTTTAACCACAAGTGGGTTGATATTATACCAAAAGGGCACAGTCTAGCCTCCTTAGTTGGTGCCTTGAGAGATTGGGCCGACTACTACTGTTGGACCCCACACGTATATCAGAGAGCTATAGCACAGGGAAAACCCTTGTTTGTAGATACCCTGTATACACTAACCCTTGGGAAAAAAACAAAAACAGAACAAACAAGATCTATTGTCGCGCAATTATGCCTCTTGCATCCGGGTTGCAAAATTACTACACATTTCTTCCTATTAAGAATTTGGGCATTTCAACATTGCAGTATTCTTCAGATCTTGGATCCTGTTGGCACCATTATTTGAGCCCTATCTCGTTGGATTCCTCTCTTCGCCCTTATCGCAGTCATACCTATCATTTTTTAGCAAAAATCTTTTTCCTGTGGACCTGACCCCCTTCCAACACCCTTATTTGGGCCTTACCCCATTGGATTCTCCTCGTCGCCCTGATCGTCGTGATACACTTCACCCATAACCCATTTTTTGTGTGGTCCCACCCATCCCTTTTTGTTTTCCCTCTTCATCATGGCCCACACCCGTAGCAAAGACTTGGAAGCTCGCTCCAATACCTTGTCCTCTAATTTCGCAGAGACCCAACAAAGTGAGGCAACTCAGTGCCAATTTTTCCACCATCAATAAAAACATGCTTTCCTCCATCGACGCCAAAATGGATACCACCAAACAGGACCTCACTACCTAACTTGCATCCTTCGCTACCCAGCTTGCATCTTTCACTACAACGATCTGTGCCAAGCTGACTATCCCTGCAGATCTTCCCTCCTCTGACCCACCTTTGCACTCCAAAGGTGAAACTTCCTCTAATTCCCAGACTTTTCATCCCCATCACTTTCAGCGTGACCTACGCCTTCCGTGTGTGGATGTGAACAAATTTGATGGCTCAGATCCCACTGGTTGGGTAACTCAAATGGAACATTATTTCTCTTTGTATAGAGTTAAAGATGAGTTAGTCAAACTACGGTATGGTGTTCTCCATCTAGATAAAGAATGTTGGTAATGGTGGAAATGGAGAAAAGATGCTCGCCAAGGGTATGTGGCTTGGACAAAATTTGTGGCAGAGCTATATGAACGCTTTGACACTGACACCAACCATTTAGTCTGTTTGACAAACTTGAAACAATCTGGCATAGTGGAAGAATTTATAGACACTTTTGAGCGATTGGCTTTTCATACAGAGGGCATGTCTGATGCTTTTTTTCAAGAATGTTTTATCAGCGGCCTCAAGGATGAGATCCGTGCCCATGTCCTCATGGCTCGGCCTCATATTTGGGTGGAAGCTACTAAACGAGCTAAGGAAGCACAACATGTTCTATCTTCACAAACCCAAAAACACTCCTTTATTCCTTGCCCTAAACTAGTCACTCCCACTCCTCCTTCTACTCCACTAAAGATCCAGAAATTAACAAGGGCAGAAATGGTTGAACGCTAACTCAAAGGCCTTTGTTATAATTGTGATGACAAATATTTTCCTTGGCACAAGTGTAAGGAACAAAATATTTTTATGGCCATCTCTGAGGATGTTTCGGAAGACTATGTCGAGGCCCCCCCTATGGTTGAGTCACCTGAACCCATTGACATGACCCCACCCTCCGACCCTCGCAAAGTCGAACCGGTCATTTCCATGAATGCTCTCACTGGGTTCTCTGCTCTCTAAACCCTCAAACTAATTGGTTACATTAAGCATTAGAAGGTCATCATCCTTGTTGATAGTGGAAGCACCCATAATTTTATTCATCGTTGCATTTCCCAAGAAACTAATTGTTATATCCACGCCATGAATAATTTTCAAATTATGATGGCCAATGGCGGGTTCATGAAATGTGGGGGGTGTTGTGAAAATGTGTGTCTCCAAATTGGTCAGTACCAAATGAAATCTCACATGTTTGCCATCGACATGGGCGGTTGTGACATTGTGTTGGGTGCATAATAGCTAAGGACTCTGGGTCCCATTCTCATGGATTTTAAGGAATTAACCATGAAATTCAACTAAGAGGGCCAATAATATAAGTTCCAAGGCGTCACCGCCGGTTCCTCGGAGATCATCAGTTCCCATCACATGGAAAAGCTCCCCAAAAAAGGTCATTCTGACATTATTGCACAACTCCATTCCATTCAAGCCATTGAGACACCCTCTATGTCGCAAGACCTCCAATCCATCCTCTCCAAACATCAAGTTGTTTTTTCCACTCCCCAAGGACTTCCTCCTTCCTTTGGTGTTCACAATCATTCCATTCCCCTTGTCTCAATATTCATCCCTATCATCATCCCTTCTCCCAGAAAAATGAAATTGAGAAAATTGTTTATGAATTGCTCACCACAGGTGTTATCTGTCCTAGTACGAGCCCCTACTCTTCTCCTGTGGTCACGGTCCTTAAGAAAGAAGGCTCTTGGTGCATGTGTCCTGACTTCCGCGCCCTCAACAAACTCACCATCAAAGGAAAATTTCCCATTCCTTTCATTGATAACCTCTTGGATGAATTGAGCGGTGCCCAGTTCTTTACTAAAACTGATCTTCGTTCTGGATACCACCAGATGTGGACAAATTTGATGGCTCGGATCCCACTGGCTGGGTAACTCAAATGGAACATTATTTCTCTTTGTATGGAATCACATATGAGTTATCCAAACTATGGTATGGTGTTCTCCATCTAGATAAAGAACGTTGGCAATGGTGGCAATGGAGAAAAAATGCCCACCAAGGGTATGTGGCTTGGACACAATTTGTGGCAGAGCTTTATGAATGCTTTGACACTGACACCAACCATTTAGTCCATTTGACAAAGTTGAAACAATCTGGCATAGTGGAAGAATTTATAGCCACTTTTGAGTGATTGGATTTTCGTACAGAGGGCATGTCTGATGCTTTTTTTCAAGAATGTTTTATCAGCAGCCTCAAGGATGACATATGTGCCCATGTCCTCATGGCTCGGCCTCAGATTTGGGTGGAAGCTAATAAACAAGCTAAGGAAGCACAAAATGTTGTCTCTTCACAAACCCAAAAACCCTCCTTTATTCCTCGCCCTAAACCAGTCACTCCCACTCCTCCTTCTACTCCACTAAAGATCAGAAATTGACCAGGGTAGAAATGGTTGAACATCAACTCAAAGGCCTTTGTTATAATTGTGATGACAAATATTTTCCTTGGCACAAGTTTAAGAAACAAAATCTTTGTATGGCCATCTCTGAGGATGTTTCGGAAGACGATGTCGAGGCCTCCCCTATGGATGAGTCACCTGAACCCACTGACATGATCCCACCCTCCGACCCTCGCGAAGTTGAACCGGTCATTTCCCTAAATGCTCTCACTGGGTTCTCTGCTCCCCAAACCCTGAAGCTAATTGGTTACATTAAGCATTAGAAGGTCATCATCCTTGTTGATAGTGGAAGCACCCATAATTTTATTCATCGTCGCATTTCCCAAGAAACTAATTGTTATATCTGCACCATGAATAATTTTCAAATTATGATTGCCAATGGCGGGTTCATGAAATGTGGGGGGCATTGTGAAAATGTGTGTCTCCAAATTGGTCAGTACCACATGAAATCTCACATGTTTTCTATTGACATGGGCAGTTGTGACATTATGTTGGGTGCATAATGGCTAAGGACTCTGGGTCCCATTCTCATGGATTTTAAGGAATTAACCATGAAATTCAACTAAGAGGGCCAACAATATACGTTCCAAGGCATCACCTCCGGTTCCCCAGAGATCATCAGTTCCCATCACATGGAAAAGCTCCTCAAAAAAGGTCATTCTGACATTATTGCACAACTCCATTCCATTCAAGCCACTGAGACACCCTCTATGTCGCAAGACCTCCAATCCATCCTTTCCAAACATCAAGTTGTTTTTTCTACTCCTCGAGGACTTCCTCCTTCCCTTGGTGTTCACGATCATTCCATTCCCCTTGTCCCAGAAAACCTCCCTCCCAATATTCATCCCTATCGTCATCCCTTCTCCCAGAAAAATGAAATTGAGAAAATTGTTTATGAATTGTTCACCGCAGGTGTTATCCGTCCTAGTATGAGCCCCTACTCTTCTCCTGTGGTCATGGTCCTTAAGAAAGAAGGCTCTTGGTGCATGTGTCCTGACTTCCGCTCCCTCAACAAACTCACCATCAAAGGAAAATTTCTCATTCCTTTCATTGATGACCTCTTGGATGAATTGAGTGGTGCCTAGTTCTTTACTAAAATTGATCTTCATTCTGGATACTACCAGATATGTATGAATGAGTCAGACATTCCTAAGACTGCATTTCTAACTCATGAGGGCCACTGTGAGTTTTTGGTCATGCCCTTTGGCTTGTGTAATGCTCCCTCCACTTTCCAAGGCCTCATGAATGATCTCTTCTGTCCTTTTCTCTATCATTTTGTCTTAGTTTTCTTTGATGATATCCTCATCTATAGTAAAACTTGGACAACCCATATTTCTCACGTGGATCGATTTCTCAATATACTCTCTCAACACCGAATTTTCCTCAAACAATATAAATGTGCTTTTGGAGCCTCAGAAGTCGAGTACTTGGGTCATATTATTTGCAAGGCGGGTGTTAGAGTGGATCCTAAAAATATTGAAGCTATGCAGGATTGGGCTCGCCCAAAGACTCTCAAAATATTGTGTGGATTTCTGGGTTTAACAAGCTATTATCGCAAGTTTGTTAAGAATTATGGAAAAATTACGACACCTCTCATTGCTCTCCTTAAAAATAATTATTCACTTGGACTCCCACAGCTGTTCAGGCCTTTCAAACCTTGAAGGCGACCATGTGCACCACTCTAGTCCCAGCCCTTCCTGATTTCACAAAGACCTTTGTCCTAGAATGTGATGCTTCCATGAGAGGAATTGGAGCAATCCTTATGCAAGATGGTCAACCTTTGACCTTTACCAACAAACAACTATAAGAGCGACATTTGGGAAAATCAATCTATGCAAAGGAAATGTTGGCTATTCTGAATGCAATGGATCTTTGGCACCCTTATCTATTGGGGTAACACTTCCAAATTAAGATAGATCATCAAAGCCTCAAGTATTTTCTGGAACAACGTCCTTCCTCCCAGGAGCAAAAAAGGTGGGTGACTAAGCTCTTTGGATATGATTATGAGATCATTTACAAGAAAGGAAAAGACAATGTGGTTGTCGATGCAGTTTCAAGAAAATATGATGATGAAGGGTCCCTTTTTCCCTCTCCTTCATTATACCAGATTGGCTCCAAGTTGTTCACTAGGAATGGCTACAAGATCCCAAAATTTTGCATCTGATCCAACAATTGCAGGTCAATTCTCCAGTTTCCCCAGGGTACTCTTAGCACAATGATGAGCTTCACTACAAAGGTCGTTTGTATTTAAGTAAACAATCACAACTTAAATCCATGGTACTTTCTGAGCTTCATGCTACAACCACATTTGGGCACTCAGGGTTTACCAAAACCTATGACCGGGTCAAACGTTCTTTTTTTTGGGATGGTATGAAACATGACGTTCAAAATTTTGTGGCAGAATGTGATGTTTGTCAACGCAACAAGGGAGAAATAGTCAAAGCTCCTAGCACACTACAATCACTTTCGATTCCACCTGCTATTTGGAGGGATATCTCTATGGATTTTATTGTGGGCTAACCTAAATCAACCAATAAATCAGTCATCATGGTGGTAGTTGATCGTCTTTCCAAGTATACTCATTTTTGTTCTCTTCAACACCCATTTACAACCTCTATTGTGGCTCAACTTTTTATGGATCATGTCTTCAAGCTTCATGGCATGCCTCATTCTATTGTTTCTGATAGAGACCCCACTTTCACTAGCAACTTTTGGCAAGAATTGTTCAGGCTACAGGGCACCCAATTGCATCTCAACATAACTTATCATCCCCACACTGATGGTCAAACTGAAGTCATCAACAAGTATTTGGAAACATATTTTAGGTGTTTTGCATCATAAAGGAAAAATCAATGGGCTCAATGGTTACCACTAGCTGAATGGTGGTACACGACTTCGTACCATACAACTACCTGCATGACTCCTTTTGAAGCAATATATGGACAAAATCCACCTTCGGTTCTCTCATACCTGTCAGGTGTCTCGAACGTCCAGGCAATTGACCAAATTTGGATATGATTATGAGATCATTTACAAGAAATGAAAATACAATGTGGTTGTTGATGCAGTTTCAAGAGAATATGATGATGAAGGGTCCCTTTTTCCCTCTCCTTCATTGTACCAAATTGGCTCCAAGTTGTTCACCAGGAATGGCTACAAGATCCCAAAATTTTGCATCTGATCCAACAATTACAGGTCAATTCTCCAGTTTCCCTAGGGTACTCTTAGCACAATGATGAGCTTCACTACAAAGGTCATTTGTATTTAAGTAAACAGTCACAACCTAAATACACGGTACTTTTTGAGCTTCATGCTACAACCACATCTCGGCACTTAGGGTTTACCAAAACCTATGACCGGGTCAAACATTCTTTTTTTTGGAGATGGTATGAAACATGACGTTCAAAATTTTGTGGCAGAATGTGATGTTTGTCAATGCAACAAGGGAGAAATAGTCAAAGCTCCTAGCACACTACAACCGCTTTCGATTCCACCTGCTATTTGGAGGGATATCTCTATGGATTTTATTGTGGGCTAACCTAAATCGAGCAATAAATCAGTCATCATGGTGGTAGTTGATCGTCTTTCCAAGTATACTCATTTTTGTTCTCTTCAACACCCATTTACCGCCTCTACTGTGGCTCAAATTTTTATGGATCATGTCTTCAAGATTCATGGCATGCCTCATTCTATTGTTTCTGATAGAGACCCCACTTTCACTAGCAATTTTTGGCAAGAATTATTCAAGCTATAGGGCACCCAATTGCATCACATCACAACTTATCATCCCCAAACTGATGGTCAAACTGAAGTCGTCAACAAATATTTGGAAACATGTTTTAGGTGTTTTGCATCATAAAGGAAAAATCAATGGGCTCAATGGTTACCACTAGCTGAATGGTGGTACACCACTTCTTACCATACAACTACCCGCATGACTCCTTTTGAAGCAATATATGGACAAAATCCACCTTCGGTTCTCTCATACCTGTCAGGTGTCTTGAACGTCCAGGCAATTGACCAAACACTTACAGTTCAAGAGGCTATTCTTCATACCCTTAAAGAGAATTTGGTCATGGCCCAGAATCACATGAAGCAATAGGAAGATCAAGGCCGCTCTGAACGTTAATTTGTTGAAGGAGACCAGGTGTTTCTTCGACTGCAACCTTATAAGAAAAATTCCCTCAAGGATGACCATTGTCATAAACTAGCGCCCAAATTTTATGGTGCTTATACCATTCTCAAGCCTGTGGGACAGGTGGCCTATCAGTTAGATTTTCCCAGTCATTCTAAGCTCCATCCTATTTTTCATGTCTTCTGCTTAAAGAAGGTGATTGGAACTAAGTGCCAAACTCAAACTAGCCTTCATGAGTTGGATGAAGAAGGCTCCATCTGGTTTCATCCACAAGCTGTTTTGGACCAGCGTGAGCAGCTACCATTCTACAACAATTTCCCCATCTCAAGCCTTGAGGACAAGGTTGCTTTTAAGGGGGAGGGCATGTTAGACCTAACCTCCCTAACCCCTCATGTAGGTAGAATAATATTTTTCCATATAATAAAGGCCAATATTAACAAGGCCTAGCAATAAGGAAGAATAAGTCAAATGTAAGAAGACCTAATAGAAGCTTCCGCTTCTAGAAGGATCTTCCTCTAGATTGTTCTTTTGGATAGGCAGATTTAGTATAAATAGGAGTAAAGGGTACGCAAAGTTTTGTCTTGGATATTATTTTAATAGAGCTTTACTCTGTTGGAGGTTTCCCCCTTGAAGAGGCAAGTGAACATTGTTATCATTAATCAAGTTGCTCTTTTTGGTGTTATTATGGTATTATTCTAGTATTGTTCTAGTTATATCATTGTTGTTCTACCATTTCTAGCTAAAATATTTATGTTATGCATACTATTTTATATCTAGAATACTACAAACTTGAAGGAAATGCTTTAGTATCATGGGAGAGTAATGCAGTAGGAAAATCACAAGTAACACAAGTACTTGAGATCTTAAGGAAGAATCAACTGATTTCCTCACAAGTAATACAAGTACTTGAGACCTTAAGGAAGAATCAATTGATTTCCAATTTGCAAAAATGTGAGTTCAGAAAGACATCCTTGATATATCTTGGACACATGATTGGTGGAGGAGAGATGAGAGTGGAACCAGAGAAGATTGCAATCATCACCCAATGGCATGTTCCCACTAGTATGACAAAGGTCAGGAGTTTCATGGGAGAAACCTAGTATGTGAGGAAGTTCATTGTAAACTTATCCATTGTAGCAACTCCATTGCACACCTTGATTTCCTAAGGATAGATATTTCATTGGGGAAAGCAACACCAAAGAGAATTTGAAGACCCGAATAATAAAACCAACGATGCTCTGACCTTAGCCATGCCAAATTTGCAGCAATCTTTTGAGATAGAGACTAATGCCAGTGGGTATGCACTAGGAACAATACTCATGCAAGAAGGAAGGCATGTGTGCTACCATTCATATATGTTTCATGGAGTGGTTCTTAACTACCCCACATATGATAAAGAGCTCTTTGTGATTGTACAAGCAATGAAAAAATGGAATCACTATCTCCTAGGAAAAGAGACCATCGTACACATGGATTATCACCCCCTTCAGTACCTACAAAGTTAGATCAAGATGCAACAAGTGAGACATTTCAAGTGGTTAGGTTTCTTGCAATAATTCCATCTATTGATCGAGTGTAAGAAAGGATCCATGAACAAGTTGTAGACATGTTGTCTTGACCGCCACTGAAGAAGATTGCATCAATTGGAGTGATAATGCAACTTGAGCCTTTCACTCGTGAACTTATAAGTGAAGACTATGAAGAAGATGCAGATTATATAGGAATCTACAAGCATTTGAAGGAGAGATTGGTCACTGCCAGGGAAGGAAATGAATACTACCTCCAATATGGGTTGTTGTACAAGTTGGACAAACTATGCATACCCCAGGACAAAAGAGTTCAATTGATGAGAGAAGCACACACTTCTAAAGTTGTTGGGCATTTTGTTGTTATGAAGGCAATGAAAAATTTGCAATGGTATGTGTATTGGCCAAAGATGCAAGAGCATTTGAAAAAGTTTGTTAGAGGCCGCATTCTTTGCAACATTAGCAAGCCAAGCAACTAGAAACTTATCTTGTACATGCCATTGCAAGTACCAAGCAGGCCTTGGGAGAGCATCTCCATGGAATTTTTTGGAGGTTTTCCTATGACTTGTAGAGGTCATGAATACTTCTTTGTCATGGTGGATCACTTCATCAAAACATGTGTCCTCATTTTGTGTAAGAAGACAATCTCTGAATGAGAGGCAAATAAACTATTCTTCAACCATGTATGGGTACATTTCAGATTTCCAACCTCCATCATATCTAATCAAGACAGTAGGTTCTTGGGTAGATTTTGGTCAGCACTTTGGGAGAGAATGGATACCAAGTTGAAGTATTCCACTACATTCCATCTTCATACCAACAGAGAAACCAAGGTTCTTAACCAAACACTGGTAAAATTGTTGAGAGGCTACGATAGTAAACATCCAAATACTTGGGATGAGCAACTAGTATACATTCAACACTCCAACAACAAAGCACTCCATTCTTCCACCAATAAGTCTCTTTTTGAGACATGTTTTGGTTACTTACCTCCTTCACCATTTGACATTATGTATGGACATCAAAAGGATGAAGTAGAGCTACAAGGATATGAAAATAAGGTGAGCACATTCATGGCCAAAATCAGGCAGATAAATCTAAGGGTTCATGAGTAGCTTGATAAGAGCTAGTAGCTGTATAAAGTTATGCATGACCAACACAAGTAGGAACACAAGTTATGTGTTGGAGACAAGTTCTGGATTTACCTCCTCGAGGAACGATTGCAAGGAGCAACAAGGAAAATCAAGCCCCTAAGATATGGACCATTTGATGCCAATGAGCAGGTGAATGAGAATGCCTTCAGGCTAAGACTTTCTCCTTATATGAATATTAGCTTGGTAGTAATTGTGGAGTATTTGAAATTGTTTTAACCTTCCATGTTGGATGAGGAGGAGGACCATTGAGTTATTCCTACCGTTGAACACTTTGCACCATGCACTCTGGAAGATTTGAAAGAGGACATAGTACTGCAACACAATGAGTGGATAACACACATAGGAGAGAAAGAGATGCGGTAGATTGGTCTCAAATGATAAACTCCAAGGAAGGTGAAGTGGTATGAGCGGAACCAGATTGCAAGCAGGATCCCTCATCTATCCTTGGCATCTTTTGGGGATCAAAATCCTCCCAATGGGGAGGTTTTATCTGAATCAGATCTGAAGAAGAACAATTGACTAAGGCACGTGCTCTATAATGACCAAAATAGGCAAGGTTTGAGGCTATGGATGAATAAGAGTTTGTTTTGTTGGTGTGAAGGGCCCCATGCCACCATGATCGATGTCCACCCCTACATTTAATCAAAACATAAGGCAAGCACATAATATGTAAGGTTAAGTCAGATTTTTATTGTAATAAAAAAAATGAAAATTAATGTATTAATTTTTTTTTATCATAGACCTTTTTCCCTATGTACAAAAAGACAAAAGGAAAAAAAAGGAGGAGGAGAAACACACTTGGGAAAGTGGAAGGGTTGGGGTTGCTTGATCCTCTATCTATCCCCTCAGTTGAGCCTGCTTCTATATGTTGTATCTTGGAGATGGCGAAGGGGTTCTTTGGTCGAGAAGGAAGATGAATGTTACCCATATTTCGCCGAGAAGCATAGAGTTGAACCAGAGAGCTTGTAACCTGCCCATTGTTGCATAATAAAATCCTAGATGAAGCCAACTGAATGTTGTTTTTCCCATTGGGGCTTCAAGGTAAATCATGTCTCAATCTGTATTGTTTTAATTCTCTATGTTGTGCATTTTTACAATTTTAATAGGATACTATGGTTTATTGAAGTGTTGTAGGTTTTTAATGATCATCATGTAGATAGTTCTTAGTGTGAGTAGTTAATGTGTAGTGTTATGGTAGTGTGGCGGTTTTATTTCATCTTTCAGAGTGTAATGGATGCCACAAATCCCAACAACTCTCATTTCCCCACCATTCAATGATTTTAGAGAGAGGAAATCGACAGTTCTCAATCCCTAGCTGTTGCAAAAGTTGCTAAATTGGTTTTTCTTTATCCTATAAGTTGCCTTCTCTCTGACATAGGTGAATGTTTCTTATTTTCTTATGTCCCGAAGTTCCCATGTATCATTTGGTTAGTGTTGGGTGTCTTTAATTGTTGGCTAGCCACTTTCCCACTTTACTTGGCCATTCTCTCATTACTAGGCATCCCAATTGACCACCCGATGGATGTTAGACTTTGCTAGGTCATTTTTTTAAGCCAAGAATCTTCTATTTTTCCATAGGTCACCAATCGACTTAGTTTTCATCTCTGGTCATTTTTATTTGATGTCAAGTTCCTAAAATCACCCATGGATGTTTTCTCTTATATCGAGTGCCTAAATTCACACCTAGTCATTTTTCCTTAATGTCAAGTGCCTAAACTCACCCCTAGACATTTCTCTCTAATGTTGAGTGTCTAAACTCACCCATGTGCATTTTTATCTATTATTGAATGACTTAATTCGTCCGCTGAACATTTCTTCATAGCTGGGCATTCTCAGTTATCTTACTAGTAAATTAACTTGTTCCCACAAGTTTTCATGGGTTGTAAGAACTCTCTCCACTGAGTGTATTTTTATAGAATCTATGGCTACAAAAATTGTTGCTATGGATGTCTGTAAGATCTCTCTCCACTAAGTGTATTGCTACGAAAGTTATGGCTATGGAAGCTGTTGAAGTAGTTTTAACTCCGAATTACACATACATAGAACTTTATTGATTCACAACGAGCATCTGTGTTGGTGATATAGACATGCTATAAGCATACCATTTAGGGATCACACATGTTGACAAAGGATCCTTTAGATCTCTATAATTCATATAGGCTTTAAACCTTTCACAATTGTGCTTGTAGATAATAAGGTCGAGGCACTTGAAGGAAAACACCTTGTAGAGAAGGTTTTTAGTGTTACAAGATTTAGCAAAATTTTCAAAAAAACCTCCACTACAACCTCCTCTAATCAAAGTGGAGGTTTTAATGGATGTTTCATATAACTAATTTTTTTTGGGTGAGTCTAGGTTGTAGAAGAGGTTTTTTTTTTTTTCGGTGCTTGTATTGGAAAAATGCACCAGTGCAATCATAAGTAACAAGCACTGGTGTGTTTATAAGTAACATACACTGGTGCACACCCTATAGTCAAAAGCACCGATGCTCTTAAAACTATTATGCACTAGTTCTGTATTTTTGTTATATGAAACACTGGTGCTTTTTGTGTTAGTGTATGCACCAGTACGTGTTGTTTTTGTATGCACTAGTGGTTCTTGTATAAATACTACACACCAATGCTTTTCTAGTTAGTACGCATTGGAGCCTGTACTACCATGTGCATCAAAGGTAGTGAAATTTTGAATATTTTATATGAGAAGTCAACGCCATTTTTTGTTACGAAGCATCGGTGCGTATATTCTATATAAATCACTGGGTTGTATATTATGTGTAAAGCATCGATGTGACTTTTTATTATATGCATTGTAATATTTTGAAATGATGAATATAATCAATCATACATTATGTCACTTAAAGTAACGAAGTTTTTTCAAAATTGTTAGCATTGATGCTTTCATTTAATTAATACACATATGTGCTTTCATTTAACTAATAGGCATCGGTGCATATGACTTAGAAAAACACACCGAGGGCTATTTTATGCCACACAACATTTAGTGAGTTCAAAAGAATACACTAAACCTATATGTATATGTTGGAAGGTTTACAGTTGGGAGTAAGCTTGTCATTGATGGCAAGAACAACGATGGCAAAGATCAGCATGATCAGTAACGCAGTGATAATGGAAGAGTAAACTCCATTTTAGAATTTCAGATATCGAGAGTTGAAGTGTTGAAACACTTCACCACCGAAGTGGCGAAATCGCGAAGTGACGAAATCGCAAGGTGGACGAAATCACGAAGCGACGAAATCGCGAAGGTGGACGAAATCACGAAGCAGTGAAATCGCGAAGGTGGACGAAATCATGAGAAGATCTGGGCCGTAGGATCTGGGGCATCTACGAAGGCTCAATAGCCATTAGATATGGTGAAGCTGCAAGGCATATAAGTCCAAGAGTCATCCAACTCCCCAAAACTGTGAAGGAATCCTGGCCATCCATTGGGGACAGTCGTGGACCGTTGATCAAGAGGACGCGTGGTGAAAGATTGTCATGTCGCTGACTGGAAATTCAAAGGAACGTGGTTCCCTAAATTCTCGAATTCGTGATATGCGAAATCACGAAATAATCTCAACCGTTAGATCGAGGCCAAATATGGACCGTTGATCAGGCACAACGAAGGCTCGTGGAGTTGCGAAGTCCCGATAAAATCTTGATCGTTGATCTAAGAGGGACATGTCGCAGAAGATCAGAGCATGTCAAAGCTCCATCTCAGAGTTTCGTGTATCGAAGGGCTAATGTTGATCCTCACAGTGTAACTGCTAGAAACCATTGATGGTTTCTACTAGAGGATGTGAGAGACTTCTGTGTGATTTCCAGAGGAGCTAAAGAGTTACATAGAATCTGCCAGTGGAATGAAGACGATTCATGGAGGAAATTGACAGCTGGATGAGGGTTGGAGCTTGTAACTGAAACAAAAAGGATGAGCTCGACTATAACAGAGAAGACGAAGAGTCTCAACTGCCAGAGAGAAAAAGGAATCTCGACATAACACCTAGTGATGATAGACACAGGGGTTGAACTGCCAGAGAAGCTGAAGAGTCGTGATGATGATCACTCAGAGCACTTGAGATGTGGAGGAGATTGGTGCGGTATGATCATGCAGAGGAATGGAGAATATTGCATGCACAAGATGCACAGAAGCTATATATACACGATACAGAAAAGAGATGCGGTTGCTGTTGGAGTTGTTGTGGTTGTTGTTGTTGAAGGTGATTCATGCGTGAAGGAGGAGGGAAGTGCAACAACTGCATTGAACAGAAGAGGAACCGTGCAGTGAATGGACATGGTGCACAAAGCATAAAAGGCAGAAGAACAAACAATGCAAGTCAGGTGTGCAGGAAGGCAGTGAGGCAGACAGAGCAACGAAATGCAGTAGAACGATGATGAGACTGGTAAGCTGTTATTGAACACTATATCAATGTAATAGGTTTCAGTATTTCATATTCATAATCCAGGGTGGTAGGGAGGTGCTAGGGAGGACTATTGTCCTCAGAGATTCAGGTGGGTGCTTGAACACAAGGAGTTGTAGCTTTCTTCTAGTCGGTGCTAGAGAAACCAGGGAGTTGGTGCTTCCTTCTAGTTGGTGCTAGAGAAACTAGGGAGTTGGTGCTTCCTTCTAATGGTTGCTAGAGAAAAATAGAGAGTTGGTGCTCTCAGCAAGTTGCAGCTTGCAAAACAGAGGTTGTAGCCTCACAATGAGTTGGTGCTCATATGTATGATAATGTAAAGAATGTAAATAATACTTATCATATAAAGAAGAAGAGGTTTTTACCCTGTATGGGTTTCCTTGGGAAATATCTGTCTCTGAGTTTCTCATATATGTGACTGATGCTGAATGTGCCATTGTTTATTTCCCTGCATTATTGTGATCATCATTGAGTGCCTTACAAATATTTTAAAAGAAGCATAATTGTTTAAGCTCGGTGACAACTGATTCACCCCCTCTCTCAATTGTCTAATAGTATATATTTTAATTAATTATTTTTTACAAAAAATTAATTAATCATCTAAAAATCAAATATTTTTTATAATAGTATTGTTTTTATATTTTTATTATTGTGTTTTGATATAACGACTGAATTAATGCGTTATCCAACAAATTACACCTATGTTACTTGTAACAATATAAATCATTCATATATTAATTAATCAACAATGCAACATTTTACAATATTTGACAATGCAATAAAATAAGAAGCCCATTTTATTATATATGAATAAGAGACTCATCGTCATACAAAATGGGATAACATAAAGGTCCATAATAATCAAAATGCAACCAATATGTAATTGTTATACTTATTGGTAACATGTTCTCATGCAATTGGGACATTATGTCGAGTACATTAAACAAAATCCCTAATTTTCACAGACAACTATTCCAAAACATACAACTTGCAGTAACATTCATATATATTGATTTTCATTCATCGCTTGAATTGTTATCATCGCTCAAGCTTCATGCATGCCTCATTTCTTCATCACATGTAGACAATATTGTAATTTGGTTACTTAAACTAACATTTTCTTGATCAACTTGTTTTTGATGTTCCACATGTTCATGTTCCATCTACAAACACACACACATATATATGATTGCATAAATAAAAAAACGTACCATGGAAACACGTGATTCATAAACAATAGACATGCTTTCGAAGTCATATCACATGCCATGTCTCAAAATCTCTTCTATTGGATATTCTCCATACTTTGTTTCCTACATTTTTAATACGCCATGACAAATCATAGTCAATATAATTAATATAAATGTTTCTTATTGTTCCATTAATTATAAGACAAAGGATGTTTTTTTTTTTTTACAAGGGGAATCAGTAACAACGGTAGTATCGTACTCGCGTGACACGGGGTCGAATCCTGCCGGCTGCCTTATAACCCCTAGGGAGAAACGCACAGCCCGCAAGCACGCCCTCCAAGTAAATCGGGGTGAGAATCGACCTTGAGACCTCATTTTACATAGTTCCTTCCATTTACACGGCACTTGCCAATCGGTCTACACC
>JASDQU010503349.1:37663-51880 GCA_032191745.1 Picea mariana | reverse complement strand
GATTGCTACTTTTTATATATGCGTATTCTCTTTGCCTCGTGTGATCTCAGAAAATGAGAATCATATAGGAAAAGGTGCATCTTCCGGGTAAGCTAACCGAGATCTAACCCTTGTTGTCATCGAGAAACGATTTTTTTTTCTTGTGTGAAAAGAGTTTTTTTTTAGCATGCTCTCCAAGGCCATGTTCAACAACAACAACATTACAATATGTTTTGCTAGACCATTTGGTTAAAATTTTCCTTAGTAAGTAAGAGGTCTCGAGTTCAAGTCTCTCTTTTGTTACTTTTTTTGAAAAAGTTCATGCTAAAATTGTAAAGTGTATTTCACTTCAAGTATAAAAGTGAATCACTATAAGTAGATTAAATATTTTATTTTAGAGTTATTTATTTTGCATGCAACTTTTCTTTGTAAAAGTGAGCCCCACTTCTCTTTATAAAAATGGGTCACTTCATAAAGCAACTTACACTACCACGTGGTCCTTTGGTTACCGGTTATGCCATTTTTTAAAAGGGCATAACTCTCACATCGAAGTTGGTTTTCAATGCCGTTTTTTTTAAACCGCATTACTTTTCGATCTCTTTCCATTCATATCATCAGTTTCAATTTTTAAATCAGTATTATTTGCATATTTAATATGGCTTCTACAAGTAATCTCTTACTTACTAGCACCAACTACTTCCAATGGAAATCCCATATGGAGGATTTATTAAGAAGTAAAGGCTTATACCGGATTACCTTGGGAAAGGAAACAATACCCACTGATGCTGATAAGAAATCCAAATGGGATAATAGGAATGACAAAGAACGTGGATTAATTGGAATGTCCATCTCTTCTGATTTAAGGTTCCACCTTCAATCAATTGATAAACCCAAAGAAGCTTGGGAAAAGATTGAATCTGTGTTTGGTAAACACAATATTATTCGAGCAAAACAGTTAGAAAATCAAGTACTAATTTTGAGTCCAATGATTTTTCTTGCATTGAAGACTATCTATCTAAGTTTAAAACACTCAGAACTTTATGTGAAGAATGTAATATAAAGATAAACGAAGATCGTTGCATCTATCTTATTATTTATAATCTAGGTAGTGCATATTCTGTGTTTGTATCTACCTTTTACGCCATACAAGAGGTTGTAGGGGTAGCTTATCAAAAACCCAGTCTTGAGAACTTTTGTGATTCTTTGAAAAGAGAGCAAGATAAGCTAGTACAACTTGGAGTGATCAACACTGCAGGTACCTCCAACAAAGCCTTAGTTGTCTATCAAAAAGGTAAACCCAAGAATTCCAAGAAACAATATCCTCGCCACAACAACAAGCAATATAAGGGTCCCAAACCCACTCAGACAACTTTTGCTCCTAGTGGAGACAAAGGACAAAAATATAAAAATAAAAATACTAACATACATTGCAACTTTTGTGATAAAAATGGTCATGATGAGTCCAAATGTTTCAAGAATATGGCAGCTTTAGAAGCAATGATGAAGAAGCACAACATTATTATTGATTCTACTTCTTCTTCTTCTTCTCATGGACATGCACTTTCTGCTTTTGGTTTCTCTTTCAATACAAATTCTACTTCTACTTCTACTTCTGATGAGTGGCTTATTGATTCTAGAGCATCCTATCATATGGCTAAGAATAGAGCCATATTTTCTACTCTAAATGAATGTAACACAAAGAAAATATTTGTTGGTGATGATAGATCTCTTAGAGTTGAAGGATTTGGAATAGTTCAAGTAGAAAATGATCATTTCAATGATGTATTATGTGTTCCAAGTCTTTCTTGTCACCTTCTATCAGTATATCAAATCACTCATTCAGGTGAAGGTAAAAATGTAGAGTTTTCACCTCACCAAGTTGTAATCAAGGATCTAAAAGATCCAAAGCATGTTCTTGCAACAAGAATTGCTGATGATATTACCAAGTTGTACAAATTTGACAACTTTGGGTCATCATCTTTCTAATGAGTGGAGGGGGGGGGGACTAATCCTAAAGACAATGGTAAAAATGTTAGGAAATTTAGACACTTAAGAGTTAGTTAAAATCTACTTGGTCTATTCTGTCATTAGGTAAAAGTGTGTTTTCTAGTGTGTTTCTTTAGTATGCATTAGTATGCATTTGTAGTTAGGAAATCCGACGATCACGATATGTTCCCGACATAGAGTGATCTGATGGTTCATACTCTCCTCGATCTTAACAACCATTGATCCATGGATTAACACCCAATTGGTCCATGATCTCTATTTAAAGAACAAGGAGGGTCATTTTTCGATGATTCATTGTGAGAATATCTCTTGTAAAATCTCTTTGTAATATTTTTGTTTGCATTAATAAACTGCTCCAAGTGGCCGCGTTGGCTGGGGTTGTGGATGTTTCCCCGTAGGGGTTTTACCATGTTAAAACATCGGTGTGTTGATCATTGATTTGGTTATGTGAGTGGTTACTGAAGATGTTTGTCCTTTGTTGGAATACCTATGTTGTCAAACATATTTTCAGAGCCTATTTGAAGACCCGCTACTGTTGTAGATCGAGATTGTGAATACAAGTTGCCTCATCTCCATTTTCTGTCATTTCCATACATTTCTGGGCTGAGAGGACTATTCCATTGCGTCCAGAGCACTCGTTTCATTCAGGATCACTTTTCGTTTCACTCGAAAAAAGTTTCTGTTTTCCCAAGATATGACCATTACAGTTAGATCCCGCGGTATAAAGTTTGAATACACATTTTTTAAATTTTTCGCAGAGAAGTATTTTTGTTTTATTTAGGTTTTGTATGTTTTTATTTCCGGGTTGCTACTCTTTCATATCTGCGTATTCTCTTTGCCTCATGCCCTGTGCGATCTTGACAAATCAGAATCATATAGGAAAAGGTTCATCTTCTGGGTAAGCTAACCGAGATCTAACCCTTGTTGTCATCGAGAAGCAATTTTTTTTTCCTATGTGAAAAGAGTTTTTTTTTAGCATGCTCTCCAAGGATGTGTTCAACAAAAACAACAACAACAACAACAACATTACAATATGTTTTGCTAGACCATTTGGTTAAAATTTGCCTTATTAAGTAAGAGGTCTCGAGTTCAAGTCTCTCTTTTGTTACTTTTTTTGAAAAAGTTCATGCTAAAATTGTAAAGTGTATTTCACTTCAAGTATAAAAGTGAATCACTATAAGTATCTTTAATATTTTATTTTAGAGTTATTTATTTTGCATGCAACTTTTCTTTGTAAAAGTGAGCCCCACTTCTCTTTATAAAAGTGCGTCACTTCATAAAGCAACTTACACTACCATGTGGTCCTTTGGTTACCATTTATGCCTTTTTATAAAAGGGCATAACTCTCACATCCGAAGTTCGTTTTAAATGTCGTTTTTTTTAAACCACACAACTTTTCGAGCTCTTTCCATTCAGATCATCAGTTTCAGTTTTTAAATCAGTATTTTATTCCTATTTAATATGGCTTCTACAAGTAATCTCTTAGTTACCAGCACCAACTACTTCCAATGGAAATCCCATATGGAGGATTTATTAAGAAGTAAAGGCTTGTATTGGATTACCTTGGGAAAGGAAACAATACCCAGTGATGCTGATAAGAAATCCAAATGGGATAATAGGAATGATGAAGCACATGGATTAATCAGAATGTCCATGTCTCCTGATTTAAGGTTCCACCTTCAATCAAATGATAAACCCAAAGAAGCTTGGGAAAATATTGAATCTGTGTTTGGTAAACAAAATATTATTTGAACAAAACAATTAGAAAATCAAGTACTAACTTTGAGTCTAAGTGATTTTTCTTGCATTGAAGACTATCTATCTAAGTTTAAAACACTCAAAACTTTATGTGAAGAATGTAAGATAAAGATAGACGAAGATCGTTGCATCTATCTTATTCTTTCTAAGCTAGGTAGTGCATATTTTGTGTTTGTATCTACCTTTTACGCCATACAAGAGGCCGTAGGGGTAGCTTATCAAAAACCCAGTCTTGAGAACTTTTGTGATTCTTTGATTAGAGAGAAAGATAAGCTAGTACAACTTGGAGTGATTAGCACTGCAGGTACCTCCAACAAAGCCTTAGTTGTCTATCAAAAAGATAAACCCAAGAATCTCAAGAAGCAATATCCTCTCCACAACAACAAACTATATAAGGGTCCCAAACCCACTCAGACAGCTTTTTCTCCTAATGGAGACAAAAGAGAAAAATATAAAAATAAAAATACTAACAAAGATTGCAACTTTTGTGATAAAGATGGTCATGATGAGTCCAAATGTTTCAAGAAGATGGAAGCTTTAGAAGCAGCGATGAAGAAGCACAACATCGATATTGATTCTACTTCTTCTTCTTCTTCTCATGGACATGCACTTTCTGCTTCTGGTTTCTCCTTCAATACAAATTCTACTTCTACTTCTACTTCTGATGAGTGGCTTATTGATTCTAGAGCATCCTATCATATGGCTAAGAATAGAGCCATATTTTCTACTCTAAATGAATGTAACACAAAGCAAATATTTGTTGGTGATGATAGATCTCTTAGTGTTAAAGGATTTGGAACAGTTCAAGTAGAAAATGATCATTTCAATGATGTATTATGTGTTCCAAGTCTTTCTTGTAACCTTCTATCTGTATATCAAATCACTCATTCAGGTGAAGGTAAAAATGTAGAGTTTTCACCTCACCAAGTTGTAATCAAGGATCTAAAAGATCCTAAGCATGTTCTTGCAACAATAATTGCTGATGATATTACCAGGTTCTGCAAATTTGACAACTTTCGGTCATCATCTTTTTCATCAGTTTTTGTTGCTCATAGTGATGACTTGAGAAAACTTTGGCATGAACGTTTTAGTCATATAAACTATCACTCATGGAAGAAACTATGTAATCAACAGATGGTGACTGGTCTTCCTCTTGTTTCATGCAGAGATGGTGTTAGTTCCGGTTGTGTTCTCGACAAACATCATCAGGACATTTTTGACAAATGTGCCTCTTGGCACGCCTCGGGTCCTTTGCAGCTTGTTCACGGTGATTTGTGTGGTCCACTTTCTTCTCCTTCTTTTTATGGGTGCAATTATTTCTTAACTTTCATTGATGACTTTTCCAGATGTACTTGGGTTTACTTCTTAAAACTTAAGAACAATTTTTTTGACAAGTTTTTGGCCTACAAGGCCCTTGTAGAAAAGCATTCTGGACATCAAATTCAAAGGTTAAGAACAGATAATGGAGGCAAATATGTAAACAATAATTTTACAATTTATTGCACTACACAGGGAATCCAAATGCAACACTCTATTCCATATACACCACAACAAAATGGTGTTGCTGAGAGAAAGAAGCACACATTAAAAGAAATGGCTAATTGTATGATCCAATCTAAGGGATTAAGTCTAAAGTATTGGGCATAAGCCATCAACTGTGAAAATTACATAGTAAATCACACTCCCATAAAGGCTCTTAAAGATATAACATAGGAAGAAGCTTGAACTAAAGTTAAACCAGATGTAAGTCACTTCTATGTATTTGGCAGTATAGCATGGGCTCACATTTTTTATGAGAAAAGGAAAGCATTGTAGCCTAAAAGTAAGAAGTGTATATTTGTTGGTTATTTTGAAGATGTCAAAGGTTACAAACTTCTTCAATCACATTGTAATGAAATTATTATTAGAAGAGATGTTAAATTTGGTCAAAATCTCTTGGTCTGCGAGCCTAATTCGACGTTTGTGCCTTCTTTGGCCTGCGAGCCTAATTCGACGGTTGTGCCTTCTTCGACCTGCGAGCCATATTCAACATTTGTGCCTTCTTATGATCTGGTTTCTTCTTCAGATGATGACAGTGAGGATGAAAATCCACCTCTGCCTACTCACCCTTATCCAGATGAGTCCTTTGAACCTAAACTAGCACCAACTCCACCGCTTCCTAGATGGGTCTGTTCAACACGAGAAGTAGCTGGTGATCTTGTCGGTGATCCTTCAAGTCATTGTTAGACATGTTCACAGTTCCAACAAGCCTCTTCTATTTTGGCTCAAGTTTCAGAAAATTATGATCCAAAGACATTTGTAGAAGCTTTAGGTCATCCAGATTGGGATACAACAATGAATGAAGAGTATTGTTATTTAATGGCAAACAATACTTGGGATCTTGTACCTCTTCCAAAAGGAAGAAAACTTGTTATATGCAAATGGGTCTACAGAACTAAGTATGAATCAGATGGAAGTGTTGAAAAACACAAGGCTCGGTTAGTTTCCAAAGGATTTTCTCAAGTTGAAGGAATTGACTATAATGAAAACTTTTCCCCTGTAGAAAAAATGAATTCCATCTGCCTTGTTCTTGCCCTTGCTGCCTCACATAAATGGGAGGTCCATCATATGGATGTTAAATCCGCCTTCTTGCACGAATATTTGCAAGAAGAAATCTACATGGAACAAACTCCTAGCTATGTCCAGAATGACTCTAGCCTTGTTTTTCACCTCAAAAAATATCTTTATGGTCTCAAGAAAGCTCCTTGAGCTTGGTATGCCAAAATGGTCAGCTTTCTTATTGCCACTAGATTCTCTAGAAGCCATTATGATCCTAATGTCTATACCAAGAAAGTAGGAAGCCATCTCATAATACTTTTCCTTTATGTTGATGACCTTATCCTTACTATTGGTGACTCAAAACTTTTAAACCATGTGAAAACCATCCTTAAGAAGAAGTTTGAAATGACAGACTTAGGATTTTTTCATTATTTCCTTGGCCTCCAAGTTTTGCAAACCAATGAAGGAATTTTTCTTTCCCAGTCTAAGTATGCTTGTGACCTTCTTTGTCGCTTTCACATGGACAATCGTAAGACAACCCCTTCTCCCTTCCAGTGTGGAGTCAAGCTTATTGCCACCTATACTTCTCTTGAAGTTGATGCCACCCTGTATCGTCAGTTAGTTGGTAGCCTCTTATACTTGACTCATACCTGTCCTGATCTTTCATTTGTTGTTGGTCTTGTTTCCAGATATATGCAAATGCCCCATGAAAGCCATTGGAAAGAAACTAAAAGGATACTTCGCTATGTTCATGGTACAGTTTAGTTCGGGATACATTACAGTTCAGGGGAGACTCCTTTATTAGTTGGTTTCACTAATTTAGATTGGGTCGGTGACCTTGATGATCATAAGTCTACTGTAGGTTATGTTTTTAGCCTTGGTTCAGGACCTGTCACTTGGGCCTATAAGAAACAACAAGCTATTGCACTTTCTTCAGCAGAAGCAGAGTACCGAGCAGCAGTAAATGTAAGTCAGGAAGCCCTCTGGCTTCAGCAGATCCTTTTAGAGTTTGGATTCCAGCACCAACATCTGACCAGCCTTTGGTGTGACAATTAGAGTGTCATCAAGCTCGCCAAGACCCAGTTCAACATCAGCGTAGCAAACACATTGAGCTACACATGCACTTCATCAGAAAGGTCATTCATGATCAAGTTATTGAAGTGCTCTTTGTCCCTACAGAAGATCAAGTTGCAGACATTTTCACAAAGTCTCTTACAGAAGCGAAGTTTTCCAAACTTCAATCTATGTTAGGAGTTCAGGAAGATGTCATTAAGGGGGGATAGGGTCTAATGCCTCCTTCCTTCTCCTATTGTGTCACTCTTGTAAATCCTTCAATCCTATCCCAAGTTGTTCTTAAGGGGGGATGTTAGGATATTTAGACACTTAGGAGTTAGTTAAGATCTACTTGTTCTATTGTGTCGTTAGGTAAAAGTGTGTTTTCTAGTGTGTTTTTTTAGTATTCATTAGTATGCATTTGTAGCTAGGAAATCCGATGGTCACGATATGTTCCCGACATAGAGTGATCCAATTTTTCATGCTCTCCTCGATCTTAATGACCATTTCTCTATGGCTTAACACACGATTGGTCCATGATCTTTATTTAAAGAGCATGGAGGGCCATTTGTTGATGATCAATTGTGAGAAACTCTCTTGTAAAATCTCTTTGTAATCTTTTTCTTTGCATTAATAAACTGCTCCAAGTGGTCACATTGGCTGGGGCCGTGGATGTTTCCCCGTAGGGTTTTTACCACATGAAAACATCGGTCTGTTGATCTTTGATCTGGTTATGTGAGTGGTTACTGAAGGTGTTCCCCTATGTTGGAATACCTGTGTTGTCGAACAAAAAACAAAGCTATCTTGAGTGGTAGATCACATTTTCCTCTGAGGAACATCGCTCCTTGGGTTCCAAATAAGGTTAACTTATCTAGTGAACTACCTCCTCCATGTTTCCCAATACCATGACCTTGAAATGTAGTTGAATATCTCGATAAGGTTCCAACCCATATGACATTATTAGATGCTCTTAGGACACATGTTCAGTTTGAAAACTTTTCTCATGTCCTACAAACCCCTCATCCATGATTAGATTAGAGATTTGTACCTTCCAAAGAGGCCTCCTCTCAACCAAAATAAGAATATGATGTAATTGATTTAAATCCAGGAGTTCCTCCTTTATATGTCTCAATAAATATTTCTAATTTTGTGCTCGATAATTTTGTCATTGATAGAGGAGAAAGGCACAATGTCACGCCCTTTCAAGTTACGAGGAGATTGGGTCATGAGCTCATAAGTACTTGTAAATATTTGTTGTAACATACAAGCCCATTAAAACAAAATTTGAAAACGACCCATACATATACAATAAATCAAGTGGCAACAAGTCCATAATTTAACATGCATCCAATATCATATTTTAAAACATGAATGCTATTCAAGCAAATAACAAGCTCACAAAATTCATATAAAAACCATTTACATAACATAATAACATAATAAATAGAATGTAAGACTTATTTTTTTATAAAATAACCAACTAGTTGCGTGCGAAGGACATTCCTCCAAACCATAGGATTGTTGTTCATTTTCTCTCAACAGCAAGCCACCCCCAAGTTGAGCCTATGAGTCCACAAGGAGATTTGGTCCTCTTGGCTATCCACTTTACATAATTAGTAGCTTAAAACCTATGTTCTACTCCAACAATAGTTCCAATCCACTAGATCTCTTCCCCACAACCTGCACAACTCAGGGAATGGGATCCCCTTTCACTGCACACGGTCCCTCGAGCCTTTCCACTTCCCTTCATGGCTCCAATGCACTCAATTGGCCAAGATTCTCATAGTTGGGGACTCCAGGAACTCTCAACCACTCCAAGAGAGTTCACAGTAGCCTTCACAAGGTTCTTGAGTCATTTTTTTAACATGAAAATGCTCCACAGGCACACAAACTATTTTTACAGGCATATAGACCACATTTATAGCATAAACTCAACCCAATAATGGCTACCTTCAAGCACAACATGGCTGGTGATCTTCCTAGCAATTAGCTCTTCTCTTGCTTCCCAAAAATCAACATGTAAAACTCCCCTCCTTTTTCCAAAAAAATTTCCTTCTTCTCCCTTGCTTGTTGACTCCCACACTCCCCAATGTTGATTTTACATCATCCCATGCTCCCAGTAACTAAGGGACATGACTTCTCATGCCCACCCTTTTACAGGAATTTGATGATTGAGTGTCTAACAAGTCAAATGGAGGATTATATGGTAATGACACATTAACTCAACAAATGACATGGGTTTCCCTTTGGATCCCCCTTTAGCCCCCTCTCTTGTGGAATCATATCCCCCCATCATTACCGTCCCTCTTGTATCACATCCATTGATTATTAATTTTATTGATTATTTCAATGTACATAATACATATTTCAACCCTCGACCATAATAATCAATATGGGTTATTCACCCCAATCATATCGGCTCACCAGCCTAAATCACATTTATATAATTACATTATAATTTGTGGGGATTAAATACTAGGAGTATACTATTTCGACCATTACCCAGGGGGCTTCTGTTGTTTCGATCGCTATCATTTCCTCTTTGGCCTTAAGGGCCTCTTGACCTAATTGTTCTAGATTATCCATCTGTTCATCCACACTCATGGCTCTAAACCTGGTCATCTTAGGGTCAACCATCCTTGCCACAACTTCATCCCAATCCTGAGCATTTTCCATGAAGAACTCATCCTCAAAACTATCGTGAGCATATGGTCAATAGGAAGATACCCATGATGCATGCTTCAAGACTAGACCGTCTGGGTTATGTTTGCGAAAATGGCTAGTCTGGAATCAAAACTATAATTGATTTAGTCCTTCTTGTTTAGCTTGGGCGGTGTCTTTTACCAGGAAGAAACCAATATGGAATCCATAAGGTATGAACACCCGCTTCTTGTCTTTCACCAGCGTAGCATTGTAGCCTTGTAGGATTGTTTGGTAGCATATCTCCCCCACTACTAGTTGATCGGGAACATGCACAAGTAGGAGATGAGGTGCTCCAGTGGCCCCGAATACCCTAATGTAGGTATCACGTTCATCCTGATACTAGTGGTCAACCTTTGCTATCACCTTTTTCGTCGCAGCCTACAGCCTTGGACACTCTTTCTTGAAAAGAATAAAATTAATGTGAGTGATGAATTCATCACAGATGAGGGAGTAAGATTTTTTGTACCTGTTTTCCCATAAGATGTTGAAATATACATGGATCGGGAGTTCTGAGATGTGCCAGCTCAAGTTCATTCCGCAAAGACATTCCTGGCCTAGATGATGTCCAATAAATAAGAATCCATGTAGAAGGAAGAAGTCTCTCCTTCCTTCGACGTCTTAGCCTGTTGAATGGAAATGCTCAGCTTCATTGAAATGATGGCACCCCAGTTAAAACCTCTCTCAAAAATGGCTACAGTGTAAGCTAGAGGTATCCAAGCCTCTCAAAACCTGGAACAATCTTTCTCCCTTTACAATTGACAGACGAGGGACATTACATAGATGTACAGCTCTCTTAAGTTGGTTGTTTGGTACCAGCCGAAGGTTCGATTGGTGTACTTTTTATCCTCTCTCCACCATGAATCCATCACCCGACCAGTGTCATGGTGCTCATAAAAGTTGATGACGAAATCGATGTTCAATCACTCTTCTGGGTCTTTGAGTTTGTAATAAATTTGCACCTCTACCAGAAGGAAAACCCCGACACACTCGCCATTGTCGTTATTGATCAAGAATATTTGTGTGTCTGTGTGGTCGATGAGCCATTGCAATAGTTCTATATAGGGAAAAACGGGGTTTCTTCTCGTGACCATGTGCAGGTATGACCGTCACGTATTTGGAAAAACTTCATCGTCGAGCTTTCTTAAGTCGGGATCGCTGTGCGGGATACATTTCAAGAATTCTTCCCAGTTGATTTTATTGAAGAGTTATTCCCAGTGTGGGAGTACTTCCTCACCCCTAGTGTTTTCCTTTGTGTCTCCAAATGCCAAAGGTTGAGTGAAAATCATCTTGGTAGATGTTCTGACGACTGGTTCCGGCCTTGGAGAAAATTCTAATTGTTTTCCTGGCCCTAGGGAAGAGCCTTATCCTACTTTTGGATATTTCATCTTGGCCACCCTTGGTGACCACCTGGTAGTTGGTTTTCTTGGAGGCATCATTCCTACAATCGAAACAATCCTTTAGGGTCAGCGTATATAGTGACATTGGATAAAAATGTAAAAACAGAAAATCTAGAATGGTACATACCTGTAACACTTGCTAAAATTTGTAGTTTGACACTCACGGGGGTCTCATAAGCTTTTGAATCGCTTGTCTCGTTCCTCTAGATGCCTTGAAACTCCTTTGTGAGTAGAATGGTCTCGTTTACAATGGCCCTAAAGAATTTAAACAGGTAAAAACTTGCTAGTCGTATCAACCAATTAATTCGAGTGATGAGTGAAAATCGAACAAATCTACCGCCAAATCTCTGCAATTTAATTCATTGTGGGTTGACGACAGAGGCACAGAGGTTGATGTGTTCCATCGGTAAATTCAAATGTTCCTTTTGATTCACGCACTAATTAACAACTAATGCGATATTATTCCCTTAAATTCTCTGGATCTAAACGTATCGAGCACTAAAATGTCCCATCATGTCGCTTTCCAAGTGGGAGGATTGGGGATCGATAATGTGTTACGGATATTTTCGATGATGTTCTTCTTGTGAAAAAACCTTCAACGTCGCTCGATTTCATCATATCATGCCGACGTGGCACAATAGGATCGAGAGGTGTGGCATTGAAGACCGGCGACTTAACTCGCGAGTATTTGTCGGAGTCGGGACTTTCCTCTAGTTGTGCATCCTTAAACTAAACCTGGGATTGCCGATGCTGAAAAGGTATTTGGGATCGACGGTCGAGGAAAACTCCTTTGCAGGGTCTAAATGTTCATCATGATTCGATATTCTCTGATTCCGACAAGCACATCGGGTATCGATGATCGAATATGTCTTTTCTTTATTTTAAGTGTTTTCCCCTTTCACCTTTTGTCGATGTTGGTGAATATCAGTGCTTAGTGACTGCAGTTTTTTTTTGAGTGATTTTCATTCATCTTTTAAATCCTTCCGATGTCAAATTTGGGCACATCAGGTGAAAATGTTTTGGATGTTGATTCTTTATTTAAAGTTTATGCCTCTTAAGTCTTTAGTTTTCATAGATTCAGTAAAATTTGAAAGATTGAATGAGAGTCAAGATGATAAGCAAAGGAAACATTTTTCACAATGAAGTCGAATTAGACAGTGCAAAAGATAAGTGGTACCCAAAAAGGTAAAATTTTACATAGGATTTTTAGGGTGTTTTGAGAACTCAACACAGGGGAGTTGGGAGTGGCATGAACATAGAGGACAACATCGCCACTCACTATGTTGCAGGCACAAAAAAGTTAGGGAGCCAACTCCCTATTCGGGTGATCAATAACCTGAGTTTAAAGATCGTCGTTCTCGTGCTGACAGAGATCATGGGGTTGGCCTCATTGCATCAGGCATCGAGGCTAGTGATTTTCTACTCTATTGAGTGCTTACAACCCACAGTATATGACTGGTGCACCTCACTACTAGCTACCATGAAGAGCCAGTTGACATACTACAAACAGGGTAGGAAGAGGAACTTCGGGTTCACATCTATCTTTTGTAGTTTTTTCTTTGATCAGGCTCCAGGATTGAGCCTTGGAGTCGATATTTCTCCACATAGACTGCTCTATCTAGCTATGTCATGGTGAACTGAGGTGATGAGGTGACTGGGAAGTGGTAGGGTACTGACCCCCTACAACGATGATTTCTTCTTCTAGTAACACCAATAGGTAATAGCCCTGGAGGACTACCCTTATGCATGGATTGACTTTAGAGGAGACCTAGACAAGCCATTTCCACCAGGTTCTGTCTACGGAGACACAGGTATGAAACGATTTTCAAATATATTTCATTTTTTTTTGTGTTTTTTAAAGAGAAAAATGCAAATGTTTTTGGATGGTGTCAAGTATTCTAACAAAAATGATTTGTTGTGCAGACATAGGTCCACGATGGTCGGATGGATTCCCATGACATCGGTGGAGGAACCAGGGGTATGAGCCGGTGGGAGGAGATGCAAAGAGATTGATTTAAAATGTGCAGCTTAACATGTCTAGTTTGATGCACATGATTCCCATGGTACAGGGAGAGGATCTACCAAAGGCGATGCAACAACAGGTGGTGGTTGTGCCCGGTGCGTGGGTGCAACTCTTCTGGCATCTCGCAAATGCTATAGTATTCTATCATGACACACATCCGGCGCCATAGGCATAGATGTCATGGTTATTGTATCGATCGATTGTATATGTATTTTGAGGGTGTGAGCCCCAATTTTGTACTATAACACCCTATTTTTTGAAGAAATGAAATATAAAAAAATTGTTCTTCGGCTTTACTTATATTACAATGTGTACATTGGTGAATGTATTTCCTTTTACTTTAGTTATGTGACAAATTCCAATCTAACACATAATTAGCATATGCATCGGATACATAATTAGAACCTCTAGGTGTGTGATTATAAGTAACAAAATCAAAATGTCGTTCCAAAATTTGTACTCCTAGGAATCATCGGAGAAGAATAGGGTCTTGCACACGGTAAATTTTGTTCAACTGACATACTACTAACTGGGAATCTAGGTGAACCTCTAAAGAACGAAGACCATGTTAAATGGCATCGAGTAAAATCTCTATAACGACACTATATTCAACCACATTATTCGTTGATGGCCATAGACAAATGCCACTTGAAGACACCAGTTGACCCTCGGGTGAGTAAACAACCCAAGCAGCTAAAGCCAAGTTCTGTGTATGATGACTGGCACTGTATATGAATCCTAAGTAAACCAAAGACTCCA
>JASDQU010503349.1:0-23257 GCA_032191745.1 Picea mariana | reverse complement strand
TGTTCTTAAGGGGGGATGTTAGGATATTTAGACACTTAGGAGTTAGTTAAGATCTACTTGGTCTATTGTGTCATTAGGTAAAAGTGTGTTTTCTAGTGTGTTTCTTTAGTATTCATTAGTATGCATTTGTAGCTAGGAAATCCGATGGTCACGATATGTTCCCGACATAGAGTGATCCGATGGTTCATACTCTCCTCGAACTTAACCACCATTTCTCTATGGCTTAACACCTGATTGGTCTGTGATCTTTATTTAAAGAGCATGGAGGGTCATTTGTTGATGATTGATTGTGAGAAACTCTCTTGTAAAATATCTTTGTAATCTTTTTCTTTGCATTAATAAACTGCTCCAAGTGGCCTCGTTGGTTGGGGCCATGGATGTTTCCCCATAGGGTTTTTACCATGTGAAAACATCAGTGTGTTGATATTTGATCGGGTTATGTGAGTGGTTACTGAAGGTGTTCCCCTATGTTGGAATACCTATGTTGTCGAACAAAAAACAAAGCTATCTTGAGTGGTAGATCACATTTTCCTCTGAGGAACATCGCTCCTTGGGTTCCAAACAAGGTTAACTTATCTAGTGAACTACCTCCTCCATGTTTCCCAATAGCATGACCTTGAAATGTAGTTGAATATCTCGATAGGGTTCCAACCCATATGACATTATTAGATGCTCTTAGGACACATGTTCAGTTTGAAAACTTTTCTCATGTCCTACAAACCCCTCATCCATGATTAGATTAGAGATTTTTGCCTTCCAAAGAGGCCTCCTCTCAACCAAAATAAGAATATGATGCAATATATTTAAATCCAGGAGTTCCTCCTTTATATGTCTCAGTAAATATTTCTAATTTTGTGCTCCATAATTTTGTCATTGACAGAGGAGAAAGGCACAATGTCACGCCCTTTCAAGTTACAAGGAGATTGGGTCATGAGTGCATAAGGACTTGTAAATATTTGTTGTAACATACAAGCCCATTAAAACAAAATTTGAAAACGAACCATACAGATACAATAAATCAAGTGGCAACAAGTCCATAATTTAACATGCATCCAATATCATATTTTAAAACATGAATGCTATTCAAGAAAATAACAAGCTCACAAAATTCATATAAAAACCATTTACATAACATAATAACATAATAAATAGAATATAAGACTTATTTTTTTATAAAATAACCAACTAGTTGCGTGCGAAGGACATTCCTCCAAACCATAGGCTTGTTAGTCATTTTCTCTCAACAACAAGCCACCCCCAAGTTGAGCCTATGAGTCCACAAGGAGATTTGGCCCTCTTGGCTATCCACTTTACATAATTAGTAGCTTAAAACCTATGTTCTACTCCAACAATAGCTCCAATCCACTAGATCTCTTCCCCACAACCTGCACAACTCAGGGAATGGGATCCCCTTTCACTGCACATGGTCCCTCGAGCCTTCCCACTTCCCTCCATGGCTCCAATGCACTCAATTGGCCAAGATTCTCATAGTTGGGGACTCCAGGAACTCTCAACCACTCCAAGAGAGTTCACAATAGCCTTCACAAGGTTCTTGAGTCATTTTGTTAACATGAAAATGCTCCACAGGCACACAAACTATTTTTACAAGCATATAGACCACATTTCTAGCATAAACTCAACCCAATAATGGCTACCTTCAAGCACAACATGGCTGGTGATCTTCCTAGCAATTAGCTCTTCTCTTGCTTCCCAAAAATCAACATGTAAAACTCCCCTCCTTTTTCCAAACAAATTTCCTTCTTCTCCCTTGCTTGTTGACTCCCACACTCCCCAATGTTGATTTTACATCATCCCATGCTCCCAGTAACTAAGGGACATGACTTCTCACGCCCACCCTTTTACATGAATTCAATGATTGAGTGTCTAACAAGTCAAATGGAGGATTATATGGTAATGACACATTAACTCAACAAATGACATGGGTTTCCCTTTGGAGCCCCCTTTAGCCCCCTCTCTTGTGGAATCATAGCCCCCCATCATTACCGTCCCTCTTGTATCACATCCATTGATTATTAATTTTATTTATTATTTCAATGTACATAATACATAGTTCAACCCTCGACCATAATAATCAATATGGGCTATTCACCCCAATCATATCGACTCACCAGCCTAAATCACATTTATATAATTACATTATAATTTGTGGGGATTAAAAACTAGGAGTCTACTATTTCGGCCGTTACCCGGGGGGCTTCTGTTGTTTCGATCACTATCATTTCCTCTTTGGCCTTGAGGGCCTCTTGACCTAATTGTTCTAGAATCTCCATTTGTTCATCCACACTCATGGCTCTAAACCTGGTCATCTTAGGGTCAACCATCCTTGCCACAACTTCATCCCAATCCTGATCATTTTCCATGAAGAACTCATCGTCAAACCTATCGTGAGCATATGGGTCATGTTTGTGAAAATGGCTAGTCTGGAATCATAACTCTAATTGATTTAGTCCTTCTTGTTTAGCTTGGGCGGTGTCTTTTACTAGGAAGAAACCAATATGGAATCCATAAGGTATGAACACCCACTTCTTGTCTTTCACCAGGGTAGCATTGTAGCCTTGTAGAATTGTTTGGTAGCATATCTCCCCCACTACTAGTTGATTGGGAACATGCACAAGTAGGAGATGAGGTGCTCCAGTGGCCCCGAATACCCTAATGTAGGTATCACGTTCATCCAGATACCAGTGGCCAACCTTTGCTATCACCTTTTTCGCCTCAGCCGATAGCCTTGGACACTCTTTACTAAAAAGAATAAAATTAATGTGAGTGATGAATTCATCGCAGATGAGGGAGTAATATTTTTTGTACCTGTTTTCCCATAAGATGTTGAAATATACATGGACCGGGAGTTCTGAGACGTGCCAGCTCAAGTTCTTTCCGCAAAGACATTCCTGGCCCAGATGATGTCCAATAAATAAGAATCCATGTAGAAGGACGAAGTCTCTCCTTCCTTCGATGTCTAAGCCTGTTGAATGGAAATGCTTAGCTTCATTGAAATGATGGCACCCCAGTTAAAACCTCTCCCAAAAATGGCTACAGTGTAAGCTAGAGGTATCCAAGCCTCTCAAAACCTGGAACAATCTTTCTCCCTTTACAATCGATAGACGAGGGACATTACATAGATGTACGGCTCCCTCAAGTTGGTTGTTTGGTACCAGCTGAAAGTCCGATTGGTGTACTTTTTATCCTCTCTCCACCATGAAGCCATCACCCGGCTAGTGTCATGGTGCTCATAAAAGTTGACAATGAAATCGATGTTCAATTGCTCTTCTGGGTCTTTGAGTTTGTAATAATTTTGCACCTCTACCAGAAGGAAAACCTCGACACACTCGCCATTGTTGTTATTGATCAAGAATTTTTGTGTGTTTGTTTGGTCGATGAGCCATTGCAATAGTTCTATATAGGGAAACACTGGGTTTCTTCTCACGACCATGTGCAGGTATGACCATCAGATATTTGGAAAAACTTCATCATCGAGCTTTCTTAAGTCGGGATCGCTGTGCGGGATACATTCCGAGAATTCTTCCCAATTGATTGTATTGAAGAGTTCTTCCCAGTGTGGGAGTACTGCCTTTCCCCCAGTGTTTTCCTTTGTGTCTCCAAAGGCCAAAGGTTGAGTGAAAATCATCTTGTTAGATGTTCTGATGACTGGTTCCGGCCTTGAACAAAATTCTAATTGTTTTCCTGGCCCTGGGGAAGAGCCTTATCCTACTTCTAGATCTTTCATCTTAGGCACCCTTGGTGACCACCTGGTGGTTGGTTTTCTTGGAGGCATCATTCTTGCAATCGAAACAATCCTTTAGGTTCAGCGTATATAGTGACATTGGATAAAAATGTAAAAACAGAAAATCCAGACTGGTACATACCTGTAACACTTGCTAAAATTTGTAGTTTGACACTCACGGGGGTCTCATAAGATTTTGAATCGCTCGTCTCATTCCTATAGATGCTTTGAAACTCCTTTGTGAGTAGAATGGTCTCATTTACAATGGCCCTAAAGAATTTAAACAGGTAAAAACTTGCTAGTTGTATCAACCAATTAATTCGAGTGATGAATGAAAATCGAACAAATCTACCGCCAAATCTCTGCAATTTAATTCATTGTGGGTTGACGACAGAGGCACAGAGGGTGATGTGTTCCATCAGTAAATTCAAATGTTCCTTTTGATTCACGCACTAATTAACAACTAATGCAAGATTATTCCCTTAAATGCTTTGGATCTAAATGTATCAAGCACTAAAACTTCCCATTGTGTCGCTTTCCAAGTGGGAGGATTGGGGATCGGTAATGTGTTACAGGTATTTTCAATGATGTTCTTCTTGTGAAAAAACCTTTAACGTCGATTTATTTCATCATATCATGCCGACGTGGCACAACAGGCTTGAGAGGTGTGGCATTGAAGACCAGTGACTTAACTCACGAGTATTTGTCGGAGTCGGGACTTTCCTCTAGTTGTGCATCCTTAAACTAAACCTGGGATTGTCGATGCTGAAAAGGTATTTGGGATCGATAGTCGAGGAAAACTCCTTTGCAGGGTCTAAATGTTCATCGTGATTCAATATTCTTCGATTCCGACAAGTGCGTTGGGTATCGATGATCGAATATGTCTTTTCTTTCTTTTAAGTGTTTTCCCCTTTCACATTTTGTCGATGCTTGTGAATATCGGTGCTCGGTCACTGCAGTTTTTTTTCTGAGTGATTTTCATTCATCTTTTAAATCCTTTCTATGTCGAATTTGGGCACATCAGGTGAAAATGTTTTGGATGTTGATTCTTTATTTAAAGGTTAGGCCTCTTAAGTCTTTAGTTTTCATACATTCAAGTAAAATTTGAAAGATTGAATGAGAGTCAAGATGATAATCAAAGGAAACATTTTTCACAATGAAGTCGAATTAGACAGTGCAAAAGATAAGTGGTACCCAAAAAGGTAAAATTTTACATAGGATTTTTAGGGTGTGTTGAGAACTCAACACAGGGGAGTTGGGAGTGGCATGAACATAGAGGACTACATCGCCACTCACTATGTTGTAGGCACAAAAAAGGTAGGGAGCCAACTCCCTATTCGGGTGATCAATAACATGAGTTTAAAGATCATCGTTCTCATGCTGACAGAGATCATGGGGTTGGCCTGATTGCATCAGGCATAGAGGCCAGTGATTTTCTACTCTATTGAGTGCTTACGACCCACAGTATATGACTGGTGCACCTCACTACTAGCTACCATGAAGAGCCAGTTGACATACTACAAACATGGTAGGAAGAGGAACTTCGGGTTCACATCTATCTTGTGTAGTTTTCTCTTTGATCAGGCTCCAGGATTGAGCCCTGGAGTCGAGATTGCTCCACATAGACTGCTCTATCTAGCTCTGTCATGGTGGACTGAGGTGATGAGGCGACTAGGAAGTGGTAGGGTACTGACCCCCTACAACGATGATTTCTTCTTCTAGTAACACCAATAGGTAATATCCCTGGAGGACTACCCTTATGCATGGATTGACTTCAGAGGAGACCTAGACAGACCATTTCCACCAGGTTCTATCTACGGAGACATAGGTATGAAACGATTTTCAAATATATTTCATTTTTTTTGTGTTTTTTAAAGAGAAAAATGAAAATGTTTTTGGATGGTGTCAATTATTCTAACAAAAATGATTTGTTGTGCAGACATAGGTCCACGACGGTCGGATGGATTCCCACGACATCAGTGGAGGAACCAGGGGGATGAGCCGGTGGGAGGAGATGCAAAGAGATTGATTTAAAATGTGCAGATTAACATGTCTAGTTTGATACACATGATTCCCATGGTACAGGGAGAGGATCTACCAGAGGCGATGCAACAACAGGTGGTGGTTGTGCCCCGTGCATGGGTGAAACTCTTCTAGAATATCGCAAATGTTGTAGTATTCTATCATGACACACATCCGGTTCCATAGGCATAGATGTCATGGTTATTGTATCGATCGATTGTATATGTATTTTGAGGGTGTGAGCCCCAATTTTGTACTATAATACCCTATTTTTTGAAGAAATGAAATATAAAAAAATTGTTCTTCGACTTTACTTATATTACAATGTGTACATTGGTGAATGTATTTCCTTTTACTTTAGTTATGTGACAAATTCCAATCTAACACATAATTAGCATATGCATCGGATACATAATTAGAACCTCTAGGTGTGTGATTATAAGTAACAAAATCAAAATGTCGTTCCAAAATTTGTACTCCTAGGAATCGTCGGAGAAGAATAGGGTCTTTCACACGATAAATTTCGTTCAACTGACATACTACTAACTGGGAATCCAGGTGAACCTTTAAAGAACGAAGACCATGTTAAATGGCATCGCGTAAAATCTCTATAACGACGCTATATTCAACCACATTATTTGTTGATGGCCATAGACAAACGTCACTTGAAGACACCAGTTGACCCTTGGGTGAGTAAACAACCCAAGCAGCTGAAGCCAAGTTCTGTGTATGACGACTGGCACTTTATATGAATCCTAAGTAAACCGAAGACTCCGTTGACATCTGCCAACCAAGGGAAAACTCAATAAGCAAGCCAGTGACAAAAGGGGAAAATATATATACACTAAGATACACTAGTATACAAAGAGTTACGCCTAAGCTTGAGGTTCAAGCATAATATATTTTCAAGTAGAGTCCATTTCTGGGCTCAGCCATCATATTCCCTTCATAATATTCTAATTCATAGGATCCTTTTTGTAAGACACAACACATGATATAAGGATCGTGCCACATGGGGTTGAACTTTCTTGCCCCCAGTGGTTATTTGGCTTGGTAATATAAGAGGATCAAGTCACCCTCATCGTATTGTTGAGGAAAGACATAATTATCATACTCGACGTTGACATGTCATTTATTCACTTCGATAGTCGTAGAGGCATCTAGGCACTGCTCATCTAGGTTCTCTAGGTGTATAAGGTGTTCTTTGAGATTGAAAGTGCCAGGTAGGAGTTTAACTGCCAGTCTAAGAGAAGGAATTTTCAATTCAATAGGAAGAATCGACTCCACATCGTGTACTAACTAAAAAGGAGAAAAATCAATGGAAGTCTTAACTGAGGTTCAGTATGCCCAAAGCATAGGGTAAAGCATGATATTCCAGTCATATTTTCTGTGGATGACAATTTTCTGCAAAATGGTCTTCAGAGACTTGTTCGTTACCTCTACTTGTCCATTTTCCTTGGGTAAGTAAGGGGAAGAATGACCATGTTTAAACCCCATTTTTTATGCTAACTCTTTCATCATTTCGTTTTGAAAGTGACTTCCATGATCAGTGATAATCTCACTCAAGATTTTGAACCAAGCTATAATTTGATTGAACATGAAATGCAACAGCCTTACCCTTGGATTTAATTATAGGAATGGCATCGAACCAATTAGTAAAGTAGTCTATGACCATGATAATATGTTTATGTCCCCCAACCAAATTTTGGTTTCAATATATGAAATCCACCTCCACTTCTTGAAGGGGCTGATAGTGATGACTGGGTGAAGAGGGGTTGGATGCGAGTGTATCTTCCGAGTGAACACCTAGCAAGGGTGAAACTTCTTGACCACTTCGACACAATATTTAAAAATAGATGGCCAAAAATAATTGGCTTGAAAAATATTTTGGGTTGTCACAAATCCATATAGATGACCACCACAAGCCCCACTATGACAGCCATTAAGAACGGACTCAACCTCTTCATGATTCAAGCAACGACGCGGGATATTATCTACACCTCGGTGATAGAAAGTGTCACCGAAGATAAGGTAGTTCTTATCTTGATATCATATGCATCATTGATCGTCTCTCGAAAGATGCTACGAGAACTTCAAGGTTTGAAGATAGATCAAAATGTTTTTATACCAGGGGTCCGAAGAAAAGACAAGGAAAATGTGTTCATCCACAAATGAATCGACATGAATAACTTCCTCATCTAATCGAGGGAAGTCTGATATTAACTCGAAAAAAACTAACGATATATTGGATTTTTCCAAAGCAAAATCGAGATCAAACTCTTTAAAGATGACAATCCATTTATAATATTTCCCCCCTACGATACACCTAGTAAGGACGTATTGAAATGGATTGACATCAGCAACTATGGTAGTTTTGCAAATCAATATATAGTGTCATAATCTTTGAACCGTGTGTACAATAGCCAAAGCTAGCTTCTCAACATGAGAATACTTGAGTTTAGGGCTGACTAAGTTTCAACTAAGATAGTAAATGACGTGCTCATGGAGCTCATCATCCTCCTGAACTAAAACCATACCAATTGTCCCTTCAGATGCAACGATATAAAGCAAGTAATATCTACTGTAGTTTGGAGGCTTCAACATAGGCATCGATACCAAGGCTTTCTTAAGAGCATCGAAGGATTCCTCGGCTCGCTCATCCCATATAAAAAGAGTGCCCTAGTAATATTGGCATAGTTTACTATAAACCAACATAAGAAGTTAGATTTCCCTTGTAAACCTTGAAGATGATGAATATTGTGCATGGGGGGATATTAAAGTATTGCCTCAAACTTTAAAGGATCCACCATGATCCCAGTATTAGAGACTAAGAATCCTAAAAGATGACATGACTTAATGCAAAATATGCACTTATGACGGTTAAAATAGATGCGATAATACCAACATCTCTCAAAAAATAGCTGAAGGTGGGTAGAGTGATCCACTCTCTTGTGAGAATGAGAAGCGATATCATTGAGGTAAGATTTGACTATATGTTTGAGATCATGAAACATGAAGGTCATGGATCGTTGGAAGGTTGCTCCAACGTTTTTAAGGCTGAAAGGAATTTTTCGTTATGCGAAAGTACCCCAAGGACAAATAAATGTCATCTTATGTTGATCCTCTGGTTTAATATGAATTTGGTTGTATCCTAAAAATGTGTCCATAAAATAAAAAACCTCACTTCCCACACATTCATCGAGAATTTGATCAATGAAAGGTGTTGGGAAGTTGTCTTTAGGACACGCCTTATTCAGGTCTTGAAAATCCATACACACAAGGATGGTTCCTTGCTTCTTATTCACGGTAATGGGATTGGATACCCATTCAATCAAAGGAATCAGCTAGATAAAACCTACATTAATCAGTTTCTCTACCTCTACCTTAATGGCAGGGGCCTTCCTAGGATTAACAACTCTTAGTCTTTGTCGAATAGGTTTAGCATATGATAGGTTTTTAATCTCATGTTCGACAATGTGAGTGCCAATTCCCGGAATCTCTTCATATGACCAAGCAAATACATCACTAAATTCCTTAAAGAGATCGGTGTAGATATGAATTTCTTCAGGAAAACAATCTGCATCAATATATACATTTTCAACTTTACCAGGATTACAAGAGATATCGATCGTGACAGTAGGAGATATACTCATCATGTTTCCTTCAACATAAATGTCATGCATATGAAGTGGAACTATGACGTGACCAAATATCTCACTCAAGGTAGATATAAAATCGTCTAGTTCGATCCTAACAGGAACTGGGAGGAAGTAAGAGCGATGATGCATATCATGTCATGGCCTATTAGAACGATTCATGGCTTCTAATATCTCTTCATCTGAAGGTAAAGTATCATTGAGGGAAATCATATGAGAAAGACGATGAAGTGGCCCATATGGGCTAGAGAACAGGATTATCCTTGTCTGTCTGTGAGGGGACAAGATCTGGGTTGGCGGTAGAGTCGAGAACAAAATGATACGCTATCTCTATCACCGACAGTGGAACTGTCATTCCAATATGTGATTGATCTTCACAAGACAAGGTCGGAGAAGGTAGGGTCCAAGGATCATTAAAATATGAAGTGTGGAAAGGAACAAACATCATTGACGAAGAAGACCTACTGGACATGGTGTAGATATGATGAATTGGTGCCATAAAATCAAAGGTACCCATAAGGGAGGAATACATTCTGACACCAATATCCTTAGTTGTCATCTTAGAATTGTCAATCACAGGGATCGAAGGTCCAACTGATGCATTAGGGCTAGCGTGTGCAAAGGATAATTGATCGTTTGTCATGATTGTCCCATCGTGAGGAAAGCATAAAGTATGGAAAACATACAATATGGCTGCAGTCATATCATAAGTCTTGTTACGCCCTAGTAATAAGTTATAGTAAAGGGGAGCATCAACCACCTCGACATCCACCTCCACTGTCTTCCCACCTAAATAGATTGGAAAGGTAGGAAGAATACCATGGGGACAAAAAGAATGACCATAAAATGTGGTCAACATGGTAGGGGATTGAGAGAGGGTTGGATAGCCAATGGCCTTCCAACATTTTAGGGACATCACACACTTTGCAATGCCTTCATCAATAACAGTACATTTGATGGTATACTTTGAGCAATCCACATGGATTTGAAAGGCCATGTGGTAAGGCAAGCAAAGCTTCACATCTATGACATCAAGCTTGATACCCTTAGAGCCACATGGGTCTAGATCTCCTAACATAGATAACAAGGCATTCCTCTATGAAGGACATGTCTGGAGTACCTACAAATCCAACATCGTACAAGGGGTTTGACCTAGATCCTCAACAATAGAGTAATTTTGGGTGGCTCTAGCATTAGGGTTGTGGGTAGAGCATTTGAGTACTCCTTTCGGAATACAAGGTGGAGGCTTTGGATTTTAGATCTATAAGGGAAACTTCGGAGGAGGGGGAGACTCTAGACTAGGAACATCCTGTCAAGAACTGTAATCTCAAGATCGAGTGGCTACGTTAATATGAGACTTGACCATATTTATGCATAGACGGTCACCATCCCACGTCGATGGATTTTGACTCCTACTCACCACATTTTCAGCATTAGAGGAGCTCGAGGCCATGTGTTGAATATGTGGAAAAGGATTATTCAACACAGTGGGTGGTAGAGAT
The DNA here is from genome assembly GCA_032191745.1 of Picea mariana. Taxonomy (NCBI): domain Eukaryota; kingdom Viridiplantae; phylum Streptophyta; class Pinopsida; order Pinales; family Pinaceae; genus Picea; species Picea mariana. The sequence continues at coordinate 12,335 of JASDQU010503349.1, read as the reverse complement.
AAAATCCTCGCAGCGTCCTTGAGTTTGGGGCACAAGTGGGCAAGGTGATCATTAGTACAAAGCTTACAAGGGATTTCCACCTTCCCCTTCTCTTTCATTCCCTCACCAGCATTAACGTTTTATCTATCATTGTTAGCATTGTCCTTGGGTTTATTATCATTATTTCTCCCACCCTTACAATTATTACCACGTCCTTTCCTTTTATTCCCTTCGGGTTGTTGATTACCATTCGGGTTGGTCGACGACTGCACATAATGTACATCCGCCAACTGAGTGGGAGTGGAGAACATAGACGAGGGATGATTTTAAGGATGGAAATTTATTTTAAAATGTAGAAACCTTGACAAATATTACTAATCCTTCATATGCCAACTATAAATGTTTGGCGATATTTTTATAAAAATATTCAAATTTCTAAGGATTTTATATAGTTTGTATAAAATTTAGGCGATTTTTGACATAAAATAATTTTTTGCTTTAGAATTTGGGCAAATCATTTTTAGAATGGCTAATATTTTTTTGGGGAAAACCATGGAAAATTAACCCGTGAATGAAATTTAGCCCTTAAAATCATCCCTGAACTATCACAGATGAAGCTTGTCCTCCTACAGACTGGATTAGAGACAACTCTTTCAAATGGATTTTCACCAAGTTTGTAGATTAACATTTGCGGAGAATATAATTCCATCGGCATGAAGCTTGGGATTATGTCTAGGATATTAGTTTGACTTCAGTGCATCAGGAAGAATTTCGTATAACATCCTAGACTGAGCATATATGAGATCTAACTGTTGGTATTTGAAATTCCTCTTCAGATGTTACCCCAGATGTAGAGACATCCTTCGAAATATAAGGCAGTAAAGACTTAAGAAACCATTCCAACATGAACTCTAGAGGAATGTAGGTTTTGATCAACCTCTTCCATCTACGCCACTCTTGGGTGTGATCCAAGATATGGGTGGATTTGTCCTAGTGGAGGGCCAATAAAAGTTCTATGTCGACATCATAACAAACTGACAATTGGAAGTGGTTGAAAAAAACTAAAACCATCTGATTAAAATTTTTGTATATTCCCCCTGGTAGCTCTATGTACCATTTTGCTGCAACCCTCGTGAGGGTGCGTTGAAACAATATTAAATGAATAGAATCAACATTAAGGGAATTGGAAGAGCACCAAGGATGAAAAGTGGTGACGTGATCACTGGGATCTTCACCACTCTTTCCCTCGAATTTTTGAATATCTGAAGGAAGCTTGGTGGGGACGAGGGGCCATGTTGGGTCATTCATTAATATTGATAAGTCTGGAAAATTGAGCATGGGCAAAAAATAGAGATGGGGTTGCAAAATCTAGCCCCAAACTCCTGGGAAAGATTTATGTTGGGGAATCACAACCCATCTAGGGTTCTGGTATGCACCATGGCCCTGTTCGAGATTGTAAAACCCCCCTCCGAAATGATTCATACGGGGTTGTTTGGGCACCATTCTAGTAGGAAGGTTATGATGAGGGTTGTAAATATTTCCCCCAGCTGGAGTAGCTCTAGGTTGGGGGTTTCCCAAAGTATGAAACTGACCTCCCCCGGGTGGAAATATGGAGGATAGAGGTGGATTTGTCATTCCAAATTTTTGGTTAGAATTAGTGTGGAGGAGGTAGGTGTAAAGGACGAAACATAAGCAACAACTTGTCTGCCTGGTTGATTACTCCATCAAGAACATTAAGACTATGATTAGACCCGAGGTGAAAAGGAGGTAGGCTTCATACCATAGGAGTCATTTGGGGAATATGAGCACCACCAAACGATATTGAAATATGAGGAGGAGCCATGCCCCCAAGTCTAATACTAGGATTTGGATTAGATGCTAGAATGAAGGATGAAAATTGTGATGTGAAATTAGAAATACCATAAGAGAAAGGGATAGAGGCCAAAGGGATGGATTGAGTATTGTAGTCTGGTGAACTAAAAAGACACCCAAAAGGGTTCATTACTATAGGTTGAGTATTAACTACAGGTTGGACATGAGTGATGATGTGAACCTCCGGCACTACAACCATAGTGGTCGAAGGAATATAAGGAGTTCCATTAACTATGGTAGGTATGGGAGTCGAAGGACTCCCAATATCTTTCTTAATCGACTCAGTACTCATACTTGTATGACCACAAGTTTGGTAGGTGGAGGTGTGTGTACCATGGTTGATAACTTTACGCCTTTTAGAAGGCAAAGACTCAAGATGCAGTGATAACTTCAACAAACAAAAAGACCTGCGAGGAAGATGGTTTGGCTCCATGATGACTCAAGAGTTGAGATATAAAAGAAAATCCTAAGGCCAACTAACAATCAAATAGAACACCAAAATAAACAAAACATCTAATAAGCACACAAACAGGATAAAGTGGCAGAAAGGGCCTCCCTCCCTGTTATAACCCTAAACTGCACTAGACATGCATACCTGGCATCATGCCATCTTACTTGCTATCTTTGCCAAGCCATCACTGAAAAACTCTTCTAAAAACCATTGTTTTGAAGGTGTATGCACCTTGGACCACTACTTCCCACGTACACACACTTGTTACACCACTATGACCCGCGTACACTCACAAAAAGCGTAAAAAAATGAAAATTGCAAAGGGATATGGGTTTCTGGGCCGTTACCTAACCACTTGACTGCCCATAGCCAGTCACCCCAACCGTTACTATCTCTTTTGGCCTATAAAAGAAGGTGTTGGGTCCCCATTCCAAAGAGAAGCATGAGAGCATAGACACTCTGCCCATTTCAGTATTCCCCCTTTGCCCAATTATTTTGCAACCACATTGTGAGTTTGAACCATACTGCCTTCTTCCTTTTTTGAAAACCTTTGCCATTTCCCTAGAGAGAACTAAAGAGGAGAATAATACATGGAAGCAGTTGGTGCATGGTGAAGAGGAGCCTAGGACCTAGTTCGAGGAGTAGTGTCGGTCTCATGTCGTAAACGACTTTTGTGAGATTAATATAAAGAAGTACTTTTTTCCGTCCCGCCAAATGACGTCTTAAATCTTTATGATTTTCTTACATTTCTAGGTTATGATGTCTAACCCACTAATCCATATCTAGAATGCATTCTTGTAGTTTCTTTTTTTCCTTTTGGTGAATGTAGGTTGGCTTAGGGAGGATATCTGCAGTCAAGAAACAACTAAGCGCAAAGGGATTGACACTGGATGTTGAGTTTAAGCTATGCCTACCATAACCCTATACTTTGTCTTTATGTATAATTATGGGGTAATGTTGAGATAGTTGATAAAAAGTAGGAGACTTTAGATGGTTAACTCTGCCTACAATTTAGAACCTTGGTGTAGTCCATAGAGGGGTTTTCCCACTATAGCAGAATTAGTGACCATACTGGGAAACCTTGAGGGTTTTTGGGGATATTTATTTTGGGTGTTTTTGAATCAGTTTATTTACTATTTTTGAGTTTCTGTAAGATTCTGTGTCTTTAAGGGATTATGGTCTTCCATACCAGTACTCCCTGCCTGTGCTTGACTGTTGGTTTTCATTTTTTTGAGAAGTTGCAGAGGTGTATGCGGCCTATAGTGGGCCTGCATGCGTACATACGTGCCCTACCTTTGGACAACCCGCATACATACGCAGGTTGCTGAAGTGTCAGTAGCGTGCCTTTGTTGAGATTTTTTTATTTTTTTTTAAAGAAGAGGCATTCATCCTTTTCCCTATCAGAAGTCACACTTCTAAGGGGTTTTCTTGATCTATCCCTGGTCTCTGTTATAGTAGTCTGTAGCCTAGGGCTGACCTCAACATAGATTTTTTTTCATCAAAATATTTCTTGTGTTTTCTTTAATAGGGTTTTTAGACAAGTTTGTGAGTTTTCTTTGATCTGCCAATTTGGTATTGTCAGTGATGCCCTGCGATCTGGTCCAGAAGTCATTTCTTGGTCTTGAATTGCTGTCATTTTTCCCTTTTTTTCTTTAGAAGAAAATAAAAGAATTCATTTTCAAATTTCTTATTTTGAAGCATAAAACAATAAAAAAAATTCTTTCATTTCTTTGTTTGGTAAAGTAGTTTAGGTTAGTTGCTTCATTTACCAAGAAAAAAGAAAGTTTTATTAAGTTCTTTACTTGAATGTGTAGGACATTAAGTAGCTCGTAGTCGAGTGGAATCTTGTTTTAAGTTTTTCTTTTCAAAGATCCTAGAAAAGTAGTTACGAAAAGTTTGGTGAAAGAGTTTTAATTTGGCAAATCTTTATTTGTGAAGGAGTAGTTTGTTTTCAGTTTCATCTTATGCTCTTCTCTTTCGTCTCTTAAAGAACATCACTAGTTTCACTTTCGTTCCTTTTGAATTAAGAAAACCACTAAAATTAACGCTTAATTAAAAGTTATTAGACTTTGTGTTTGTAGGGTCCATCAATGAAGTCTAGGCTAGAGCCTTGATTTAGGATTGGAGAGGAAACTCTTCAATGCTACAAAAACAAACATAAGAGTATGTTCTAGGGAGTGCTTGAAAGTCTAGTAACTTTGAAAGTTATCTGGGACCCCCCTCTAACACAGTAGCTAAACATGAGGTCGTGTGCAGTTAGGTAGTGGAGATAACCCCTCCAAAGCCGGACCAAGCGTAGTGGGGAACTCATATAGAGGGCTTATCTTGGGATTCCGTTGATCGCATTTGCCACAGAACTTCATGGGTCTCAAATTTGTTTGAGGTCCTCAGTTGTCTTCCAGAACACTTGATTTTGATACCCTTGATAGGTTTCGGGCTTGATACCCTGCTCATTGCGGTCCACCCGACTATCGACTGTACCCTCCTGGTGACTGTTCGCACATTGGCAACCTAGTTGCCTTTATCTTAGTGACTTACACTGGTGACTGCGGGGGTATACCGCGGTACCTAGGGAAGACATCAGGCCACACTTTGCAGAGTATACCTGGAGGGTTATTTTGTATTCGAGTTGCACTTGCATCGGTAAGTTTCTCTAGTGTTGGCTGGTGTAATTGTTCTTCGAACTAACTAGTGATCTTCTTGTCTTGTCACATAGGAGATTTTTCTAGTGTGTGTTGGTCTTTAAAACATTAATAGAAATCCCTAGTGTGTCATTGATCTTCACACACTGTGTAGGATCAGGAGCTCCATTGGTCGCAAAGGATTCTTGGCATGTCACTGGTTAATCTGGAGCCACCCCCGCCACCGCTAAGGAAAAAACTAGACCAACAAGGGTCTTTTGAGGCGACCGAGCCACAGGAAATTGAGCCCGACCCATCTTTGAGAAGAGAACATTTTATTCTGGAGGAACCAACCATTTTTGACCTCATAGTGGAAGATCTTGGTCTCTATAACCCTCCGATCATTGATCTATCGGTGCCCATCGCTATATAGGTTAAACCTTACGAGCGTTGAGTAGTGTCACAAGAAACGATGGAGACAAATGTTGCTACTTCTTTAGGGAATCCTCATATTCCCTCCACGACTGTCACTATAGGGGGTTTTCTGCCCCCTAACCAACCATCGTTGGTCTGGACTGGCATGGTATTCACTGGTACGGCCTTGATCGCCTCTACCTCAGGCAATGGTCTGATTCTGTCTATGACGATGATCACTTCTCCTTTCACCCAGAGTGTGACAGGTACTCCATTCTCATACAGGATGCCTGGCTTCGATACAAACTTTTTCCTTTCCTACACTCTATAGACTTTAGGTCTAGAAGCAGGGAGCTCGAATGATCCTCTACAAGGATCCATGGGGGGCACTTTAGCTCCCTATAACACTTTCCCTTATGGAGGGGGTCATATACCTCCTCTGCCCCCTTCGCTTGGTGGTGCTCACTAGCACTCCACCGGACCGAATGTAAACTATAGTCCGTTTGGAGTAGGTAGTCAAGGACTTTCTTCTTATAGCATGCCGATAGGTTTGAAACCATTCTCTTTGTTCAGTGTATTTGGTAACAGCGCATTCTCGTTAGCTTCCGTCTCGACCAGGGGCAACCAAGTTATGGACAACAAAATCCTATGCAGGATACTATTTCTGCACAGGTGGCAAACTTAGGAATTCCTTCCTCACAAGGACTTTGGAATCCATGGTAGGGATCAGTTCCCTTATCAGGGATGTCGATCGAGGGAAACCCCTTCCATAGCCAATGGAACCTCGGGCAAGGATCAGGACCTATGCCCGTCGAATCATCCGGGGGAAGCCCTTCCCAAAATCCTTGGAATGCGACACAAGCCCAACCTTTTACGTCCTATTACGAGAGTCATCCGATGACATCTCAACAAGCACAGAATCTATACGCTAGTCACGACCATGGCTATTACCAGAACCCTGGCCAACAACCTAAATTTTCCTGGCAACCTGGTGCCAGCCAAACTCCAGGCTCCTTTTTCCCTGGTTATAATCAACAACCCAAATTACCGTTTCTGGCAACTATGCACTTGCCAGAATTGACATGGTTATTAAACGAACCCATCTGTCATGATTCGTGTTGGCCTCCTATGCCGACCAAGTTTCCTTTGGACATTCCAAAGTTCAAGGCTAAGCCTAACGAAGATCCAGGCGATCATGCGACTACCTTCCATTTATGGTGCTCGTCCAACTCATTGAGAGACGACTCCATCCAGTTGCATTTGTTTCAATGCACTCTCATCAGGAGTGTTGGGAAATTGTACATCAAGATCGATTGCTCAAGATACTCTTCCTTTGGTGAATTGGAAATGACTTTCTTAAACCATTTTCAATTACTTGTGAGATATGACGTCGACATCGAATTGCTGGCCAACTTTGAGCAGACAAAAGCGTACCATATCTCAGATCACATATGAGAATGGAGACGCCGAAAGAGTTTGATAAAAGTACCAGTCCCACCATCATTCATGCTTGAGTGGTTCCTTAAGTCTTTGGTACCCCAGTTATCTAAAGACGTCGCAAACTCGGGGGTATTTTAAGAAGAAGAAGCGATAATGAGAGCTCAAGAGCTAGAGATGATTTACTCTCAATCTGGTTTACTTTACAAATTTTTTCTAGATGCACCATGGTTGATACTTAACAAGACCAGACAGATATCTGGACCACATCCCAATGGTATTTTTGGTTTACCGCAAATGAATCCCACTAATTAGGTGTCGAATCAATTGCAACAATTGTCAATACAGCAGACGATGGCCAACGAGATCATTAGTTCGGATACTCCCCCTACTCAAATGTTGGATATACACAGTGTGCAATCGACAAACCCGAAGGCCACCCAAGAGCCTGATGGAAAGAAGAAACAATGAAAGAAGGGTAAGGGGGATAACAAACATACCAATAATGTTGGCGGGGGAAACACAGAAAAGAAGAAGTAGAAGTATCTGTGTATTCTTTGCACATAAGACCATCTGACTCACCAGTGCCCTTGACTTACAAAGGCCCAGAAGTTGTTGGCACAACAACAACCTGTCGTGTTAACGAATCCATTTCCACATGGGAAAAATTTAATTCAAGGCTCTTCGAGCGCGAAAAGGGCCAGTCAGGGACCCCCTCCATCTTCGAGTAATCCTTCATCTGCGAATGTGTATATGATGAAAGGTAGCATTGAAATAACAACTAGGACACATGACTACAAAATGTGAAACACCTCTAAGAAGGGTAAAGAAGCTGAAAACCCACCTCTTCCACTCCATATTGAGAAGAAATTGGGTGAAATAATGACACGCATCCCAAAATGTACGTTCAAGAAAGCTTCCCACAACCCAAATGCAAGGGCCACCCATAACTACTCCATGGTCGAGGATTTGTCTCAAACCCCTTGTGCAATGTCTTCTTTGGAAGTCCTCTAGAGATACCTTTCCTAGAGAAAGACTCTGTTAGCTACCTTAGGATCTACTAAGACTTGTAATCCAGGAACGATCATGATTGATACGACTGACTTAAAACCTTGTCTTCCTTATCACGTGGTGTTTCAGATAGTAGTGGCTTACACCACGAAAATTTTTACCGAGAACATTTTCTGCACTGTGGTTGATGAGGGAACCTCAACATGCATGATGTCTTTGGGGTGTTGGAAGGCCACTAGCCAACCCATTTTGTCTTTGTCACCTACTCTTCTTACGGCTTTCGATGTTCATTCACTCCGACCACATGGAATCATCCCCTCTTTCCCCGTGCAGTTAGGGGGGAAGACCGTGTGTGTCAAGGTTGAAGTGGTCGATGTGTATCTCAACTACAATCTCTTGTTAGGAAGGAGTTGGACCTAAGATATTCAAGCAGTGGTCATAACAATTTTTTGGGTCTTGTTGTTTCCACACGAGGGACGGATCGTGTCCATTGATCAGTTATCCTTCTCTCGTCCTAACCCTTCATCAGGGGTATCCACAGTCCCGATGATTGATAACCCTCATCCTAGCATCGTCAATGTAGGGGCTGGTTTGTGCTCACCTTTGATGGGTAGTTTTGATTACCCACCTACGACCAACAATGTCCAGTACATATTGTTTGTCCTCGACCAACATAGGGATGAAATATTTCAAATCTCGTCGTTTCGCATGACTTACTTTAATAATTCATTTACTCTTCCTTCCCATTAGCTACGATGGAAGGGACAGGGCACCATGGGATGGCCATGTTTTTTTCCGTGATAGAAGTTGTGTACTCTATAGTCCAACAAGCTTTCGTCGACCCCGATCTGACTCCCACACAGGAGTTAGATCCGGTTCTCGAGCCTATTTGGGATCAAGGTTCCCTTACCGATAGTGATTCTTTAGACTTGGTCTTTCCCTTAGACGAGGTGATTATTGAGGCAATGACTAGTCCAGACAGACCCTGGGATGATCTCCATCATAGATATTAGTTTCTCGCAGAGTTAAGAAGAATTGAAGTAGGAGAATTCACTCTGACTATGATTGGAGATAGGGCTTGTCCTATCAATCCTTTGTCTACGCATGCTATTTATGCTGAAGGAAATATGCAACCATCACTAAAACAATACCTATTGATATCTCTAGAACTCCTGGCATCATTGAGAATATCTTCGTCGGAGCGGCTTGCTCCCCCGAGGAGATTCTAATCTACACAGATTTATTTAAAGAATTTCATGACATGTTTTCCTGGTATTACAAGGAAATGTTGGGAATAGATCCAAGAATCGTCGAACATGAAATCACAACTTAATATCATGCCAAGCCAGTCTGGTAGAATTTTCATCCGGTTAATCTAAAGAAATCACCAACTATTAAGGCTGAAGTAGAGAAACTACTCAAAGATGGTTTCATCTACCCCGTCCAATTGACTCAATGGGTGTCAAATCCCATGCAAGTCAACAAAAAATAGGGTACGATTTGCGTATGTATGAACTTCCATGATTTGAACAAGGCATGTCCAAAGGATAATTTCCCCATGCCATTTATTGACCAGATAGTCGATGAATGTGCAGGTTGCGAGGTCTTTTCTTTCATGGATGTTTTTTCGGGATACAATCAGATACAGATCAAACCCGAAGACCAACACAAAACCACTTTTATTTGTCTGTGGGGTACATTCACTTATCAAAAGATGCATTTTGGTTTGAAAAATGTTGGAGCTACTTTTCAGCGTGCCATTTTTTTTTATTTCCACAACCTCAAACACATAGTCGAGGCTTATCTTGATGATTTAGCATCATGATCTCGTAAGAGAGTTGATCATCCTGCACACCTCTGACTTATCTTTGAACGATGTCACTACTACCGGATTCGCTTGAATCCAAACAAATACAGTTTTTTTGTAACATCGGGTCGTCTACTTGGTTTCATAGTTTCGACAGCAGGGATCATGGTCAATCCTCTAAAGGCTGAGTTGATAGTTCAGTTGCATCCCCCTGTGCACAATCCCTCAGCTTCAGAGTTTATAGGGAAAAACACACTTTTTACGGTGTTTCATCAAAAACTATGCCAAAATCACAAAGGGTTTCATGCGTTTACTGAAGAAGGACGTTCTTTTTCATTGGGACGAAGTTGCTCAACGGTCTTTCGAAGCATTGAAACGTGCCCTCATGTCTACCCTTTTTCTTCAGCCATCCAATTCTAATAAAGATTTCTTATTGTACTTGGTCACTGCAAAGTCGACCATCAATATGGTCTTGGTTCAGGTGGATGATTTTCTCTCAGAATACATGATTTATTACCTGAGTTGAGGCCTGGTTGGACCGGAACTCAACTATTCCCATGTTGAAAATCTTGCATTGGCAATAGTTCATGCTTTCCACCGGTTCCGTCATTACATATTGTTTCGCAAGACCACCTTCATTGTTGTTGTGAATCCATTTCAATACGTGTTGACACAACATGTAATCGAAGGAAAGATCAATGGATGGATAGTTATCCTCTAGGAATTTGACTCGGATTTTGTTTCGACGAAATCCAAAAAGTCGTTGGTCTTTGCAGAACTCATCTTGGAACTTCCAGTCGAATCAGGTGATGTTATACCTAAGGAGTCGCCTATTAAAGGAGACATGTTTTTCATCACGTCTTCGGACCCCTGGTACGGAGATATACTATTCTATCTCCAGACCTTGAAGTGTTCTCCAGACCTTGAAGTGTCCCACCTCTTCTTCTCAGGATGAGCGTCGTCGTATACGCCTTCATGACAAGAACTATATCATACTCAAGGACACATTGTATCGTCGAGGTGTAGATTACATCTTTCACCGATGTTTCACTCATGAAGAAGCAGAAATTGTTCTTAACGATTGCGACACTGGAGCATGTGGCGGTCATCTGTCTAGGTTGGAAACAACCCAAAATATACTACGAGCTAGTTACTTTTGGCTTACATTAATCAAAGATTGTGTTGAATCGATCAATAAGTGCCACTTATGTCAGATCTTCTCTCAAAAGATGAGGGCACACCCCACTCCCATGTTTCCCGTCATCAGAGTTAGTCCCTTCACAAAGTGGGAAATTGATTACACTACATGCAACCCCACTTCAGTAAGGGGGCACCATTATATCATTGTAGCAATAGACTACTTCACAAAGTGGGTCGAGGCTATACCAATGTTTAAAGATGATGGAAAGACAACAACTCTCTTTTAGTTTAACCTGATAATAGCAAGGTTCGACATCCCGAGAGAGATTGTCACTAACCGTGGTAGTAACTTTCAGAATAAAATGATGTCCGAGTTAACTTCAAAGCTTGGGTTGAGGCAAGAGCATTCATCACCCTACTACCCACAAGCGAATGGTCAGGTGGAAGCTATGAATAAATCCCTTAAGAATATTCTACAACAAACGAACAATTCGGCCAAGTCAAATTGGCATTTGATGTTGTACTCAACATTATGGGCCTACCAAATGTCTGTTAAGACTGCAATCGGTTTCTCACCTTTTCAACTCATTTACGGGCTGGAAGCAGTCTTTCCTATAGAGTGCCAAATCCCCTTTCTAAAGTTGGCAGTGTATTTATTGCCAGACACTTGACCGCTTGAAGAGCGTTTATGATATCTTGAGTAGCTCGATGAGCAGTGTCGGGATCTAGACTTGGCTAACAAGGCTTGCAAACAAAAATTCAAGTGTCAATATGATTGGTCGGTCTGTCCTCAGATTTTCTCCAAAGGTGACCTTGTCCTATTCTATGACCAAGATAAGGATCCCCTGGGGGCAGGCAAGTTCAAACCCATGTGGTTTAGATCTTTCATCATGAAGGAGGTTCTAAAGAAGGGTGCTTATCGTCTGGTGGACTTTGAGGGAAATGCTTTGAAAGAGCCTAGAAATGGGCTCTACCTCAAGAAGTATTACTCATAGGTGGGTTGCCTTGGGTGACTTCTTGTACATATGTATAGTTCTTATACATTATCTTTTTAGTTTTTGTCTTTTTGGTATTATGGACGTGTCATTTTTTATGTCATATTTTTCACTGTGGTAGATGTCAAGTGAATCAGAGGTGTTCGTTGGGTTTGTGAACGACACTAGCTGGCACACTCGGAGGCTTGCTTCCGTAGCTTGGGTGATTTACACCACAGGGCCAATTACTATCTTTAGGAGGTATTTGTTTAGGTGACACCACAAACAATGTCGCTGAATACAACACAATCTTAGAGTTTCTTCATGACGTTGTGTTGCATGGTATCTCTGACCTCCGAGTCTACTTAGACGCTCATCTGGTTGTGTCCCAGTTAAATGGGGTTTACTGCATTTACAATCCTACTCTACACCGATGGTTCCTTAGGGTACGTCTCTTAGAACGAAGCTTTGATTACATTACATATATCCATGTTCCTAGGAGATTGAATCAAATCAAATATACTCTAGCTAATCATGTATTAGATTGGCACATTGCACACATGTAAAAAAAAGCACACACACGCACATGTAAATGAATTTGCAAAATAGATGTAATCCATAAGACGTAA
>JASDQU010503348.1:1844-50427 GCA_032191745.1 Picea mariana | reverse complement strand
TGGTGCTTCCAATGAATGTAATTCTTCAAGACATATAAGAAAAAACATTCCATGGTTTTCTCCCGATTTGGGTTTCCACGTAAAACACTGGTGTACTGTGTATGTGTGTGATTGTTTATTTATTACTGCTCATTATTGGATAATAATTCTACATTGATATAACATTTGAAGAAAAGGATTATAATTACATTATTATTGATTCAACCCCCCTCTCAGTAATCCAACATGTGTGTTTTATGCTTGGTGCGTTGGTTGTGTGTGTGTTTGACATTAGCGCTGCTGGTGGTTATTTTCTTTTAGCTTAAATCATGTGTTATGGTTGATGCTAACATATGTTGTGTTGATTGCAGGTGCTTGGCCTCTAGGTTTCAGGTGCTTAATGCTAGTGGTTGTAGGTCGCATTGATGCACCGTGCACATATATTCTCCCCTCTCCTCGGTGGCTTGGCATTTGACTTGGGTGTTGGATTTGGTGAGTGGTGTTGTAGGTCACATTGAAGCACTGTGCATAACTCAATTCCCCTTGTGGCTCCTTCGTTTGGTGACTTGGTGCTTGGGTATTTTGTCGGGATTTGGTGCTTGATGAGTGGCTCTCGGTCCTGTGTTTGGAGATTAGGTCTCGATAGGTGTAGGCCCAATCTTTTTATTTATTTATCTCTTCTTATTTTACCAAGGAACCCCTCATGGGGTTCTCTCTTCATGACTTGCATAGCTTGACTCGAGCGTTGGCTTGAATGTTGTGTTGTGCTATGCATTGGAATGTTGTCTTAGGCTCGGTGGTTGCGTTGAGCTTGCATTTTTGTGTGGCTTGTTTGACATGTGGGGCACATATAATTCTCCTTGGGCCTCTCCTACGCATTCTGAAAACAATAGTTCCTAGTGGGCTCTTCCTTGTTGTCTTATTTGTTGATATTTGGTGATTGTGCGCTCAGTATCTGTTGACTTGTTTGTTGTTGCAGGTGCTTTACTTTGTATATATATTTTTTATTTTCTGTACAGCACGCGGGCTGCCTTTTTTTTTTCAGGATTTTTGACAGGACTTGTATTGGACATGCTTTCATGGATTTGCGCTTGGGCGCTAGGTTTTGGGTTTGACTTAAGTGTGTTTTCTTGGTTTTCTACTTTCCTTATGGCGCCATGTGTGTTTGATTTCCCATGCGGCCTCGACTTTAGAGCGAATTCCCTTGACCTTGTTGTCTGTTGGGTGAAACCTTGTGATATGTTACAATTTGGCTCAGCTCACGGACCATGGTCAACATACGGAGATTGGGCCTGTATTGGACATGCTTTCATGGATTTGCGCTTGGGCGCTAGGTTTTGGGTTTGACTTAAGTGTNTGGGGGGGGGGTTCATTTCTATTATTATTATTATTATTATTTTTTATAGGACGCGTAATGCACTGACATGGCCCCTTCTAGTCTCTTCATCTAGGTGTTATTGATACTTGGGCTCCTCCCTTGGCTCTTGGTGAAGGCACTTTGTACGATGGTATTATTTGGAATCATTCTTGGAGATTTGGAATTGGGCGAGATTTGAATAAAAACCCTATAATTTTTATTATTTTTTTTTATGCTTTAGATATGGGTAATTTTTTGTTTTTTTTAGGGATTTATTTTTTTTTGTAGCTTTTACGATTAAATTACACAATGTTTGTATAAATGCCTTAAATTAGCTTGCTAGTTGTTTGTAAGAATTGACTAAGACTATTTAACTATATAAAAAAAAATCACCCTTGCATCCATTTAGGAGTGGGCGTAACTTTTAGATCAGAGTTGGTTACACAGTTCCCAGCTAGGTTCTAGTAATAAATGGAAAAGAATTCAGTCTGCCTGCTGCCTGGGCTTAGGTCAAGTTAAGGAAGATTTTAGTAATGATTACAATGAATGTCCTCTCTTCTTTATTTAGTATATAGCATTATAGTTGTTAAACTACACCCTATTTAATATGCAATAAACGTAGAGAGAGTTTCAATAAATACCCCTGATTGTTTTACAATATTACAAACTCTAACTCTTATTAATTCTCAGCCTGTGAGGTGAAGAGTCATTCTTATAGGTGGCCAGAATGAGGGAGAGTATCTCTTTTTCTAATGCACATACCCTCCTTCACTTCTCCTAGGAAGCATGCCCACTCTCACATTCATTCCGGGTAGTCTACTTAGGGTTAAAGATCATTTCTGTTTATTTCTATTTTGAGTTGATTCAAGGGTTTTAGGCTATAGGATGGGAGTTGTTTCAGGAAATAGTTTGCACAATTATGTGGGTGGTAAGGCCTTAGGTTTCAGTTTTTAAAACCAAGCTCTAATACCATGTGTAAGGTCTCTTCCCATAGAGCCTTATAAAACACAAGTTTAAAAACTAGAGAATAGATAAATGTTATCTTGTACAATTTAATCATGAGCATATAACCATTTATTGTTCAGTAGAAATTAAATTTATTAACAGCATGAAAATAAATCACATAACAACCACATAACACAGCATATTCAACAACTTAATGATAACCACCTAACACAGCGCAATCTTGAAAATACATACCTCTGTCTGATGTTATTTCTCCAATCTTCATCTGTCCTCCCTGTTGCTCTTCCCAAACTCTGTCCAACACTGAATCCTTCCTCCCTGCCAGCTAGGAACAAACCCTATATAGCTCCCTAGCTCCAGGATTTCGTGAGGATTCCTGGCCCCTGAGCCCAAAACTCCTAGCAACCGATGCACCCTTGTAACAGTCCAGCCAAACTCCAAACCAAAAAAATACAAACGAGAAAACACAGTCCCTAATCTCAGAAAAAGCTTCCTTTCCCCAAAGTTTCCAAAAAACGTCCTTCTCCCAAATGCCTCTCCCCCTCATATCCTCCTCCCCATTCACCACCTCCTACCTTCATTTAGTGCCACTTTAATATCTTATCCCTCCATTCAATACCCTATCCCTCCATTCAATGCCTTGTCCCTTCATATGTAAAGTTTTCTATTAATAAATTAAAAGTTATTAAGCCTTTAATTCATTACCCAAACATTAAATGTGTTAATTAATCAATTAATCAATTAATCAATATATATTAAATAATAAATAAATAAATAAACAATATTATTAATAAATAAACATTATTTAACTAATACACATTAGGACAATTAATTATTTAATTAACTATACTTGATAAACCTTAAGCAACTATTTAACTAGGGTTGTTAAATTGCAACAATCCAATATTATTTTTGGATCAATCATCTTGAACGTATTTAGATAACAAAATCAAGCAACGATCATATCCATACCAAATAAATGATAATAAAAACCCGTGAAACAAAAATAAACCTAAATTGATAACCTAAAAATTGTGAATAAAACAAGATCTAGAACAATAAAATAAAAAAATGAATTTAAACTAACTATAAGTTCTAAACAAACATTGTTTATAATTTTCTTTTAAATATTATCTTAAAATTCTAGAAGCTTCAAGTTGACGGAGAGGAGAAAAATATTAATTTTGGGTTTTCACAAAATCAAACAAATGATAGATAATTCTTTTTTCATTATTACTTTTGTTTTGAAATGAGATGCAAAATGAAAAAGAATTTAATTAATTAATCCCACCAAATGATTTTGTGAAAATGAGAAACCAACCAAGATATTATTTGATGAAGTATTGAACCCATTATTCAAAATAGTCAAACTTGCTAATGAGCAAAATAATGAACACATAATCATAATTTAAACAAAAGTAAACAGTTGATAAAAATTAACGTTTTTGTTTAAATTGATATTTCTATGCTCGTTTCTAAATTTTGACATATACTCTTGTGATGAATGTCTCATATTATAGTGAATGTCTTAAGTTTGTCTCAAAGAAAGCCAAGGTATGGAACTATTTGAAGAGGTTGATTCTGTAGCTCATTATAATTATCAAGATTCTAATGGGGGCCCTTTAAATTTTGTAAAAATTTAGGGGGAGTTGTTGGGGCCCAAAAAATGGCGACTTACTGGGTGAAGCAGTTATCTTTGATCTGGTAAGATTTCATCACAGGAATGAAAGAATAAGACTTGAAAAATGATTTAAGCTCCCTAAAATAAATTCACTTCGAGACCATATAGTATTAGGATAAGTTCAATCTTATAACCAGACAATAGAATTTTTTTTGTAGGGGATTATAACCCGAAATAATGTCTTAATCAAAGAGTCACGATGTTTATAAAAGAACTTCAATATTGTTGACAGAGCCACTACTACCAGAAGGATTCCATAACCTTGACAGGGATGTCATTTAACCTACTCAAGTACTTTAATCCCATCCAATAATTGTATCCACATGATGTATACTTCCATAAAAGTTAATTTAAAAACATTTACCTTCTACCTCTCAACCCGACATTGCTTCACTGCCAACAGGCCTGTTCAATACCCGACAAAGTTTTCTTGGTATCATGTGTGCATTTACCCACTACCAGCGAGCCTGTTCAGTACCCTGAGAAGTTTACACACACATCCCACACTTAAGTGCTTCCAAAACTCTTATTCCACTTTTAAATAATAATACAATTATAGATTTATCGATGAAAAAGAGAGCGGGGTGATACTAGAGGTTAATTCCAATATAGGTGAATAGATTATCATGTTATTTATTTGCTTTCAAAACTGGAAGTTTTATCATGGTTTACATATTTTAGATTTCCTTTAAGAAATCATCTAGAGAATGGGGAAGCACTTAAAAGTGATTCCTTAAGAATATGGATGGCGTAAAAAGTTTAAAGATCATCATAATTCTCAAAGATTTAAACCATATCTCTAGTGTAATACTTTGGCAAAGACAATTTGAGGACAAAATGAAAGTGACAATTGACTTAAAAAACAATTGTCTGAGCTATATCTTAATATCAGGACCTCTTTGAACTATTTCAATTTGCTTGAAAAACACAAGTCTTAAAATAAATGCTTCCTTCGACAATAACTATTTGATTAGAAATATATTGATTCAAAAATATAGATAAGAAGAAAACTCATTCAAAGCAATCAAAGAAAACAAAAAACACACAACAAACCAAATCAAATTTTATTAATGAGATTCAAAATCAAAAGTACATAAAAAAAATAAAAAATAGCAAAAGAACACTTTCAAAAACAATTTTGGCCAAAGATAAACCTGAGCTTTGGGATCTACTAGCATCCCACTGTATAATAAATGAAGAACTAAAGCACATAAAATCTCATGTGCGAGCAAGTTCTTTTCTTAAGATAGTGATGAATAACATGTTACTTTGACACATTATTATTAAAAAATAAAAGAGACTAAAAGAAAATAGAAAAATCCTTATTAAGATGAGTGCAGTCCTACTCGTGGCACCTTGGGTCAGGGTTGAATTGATAATTCAAATTTACTTATCTCTTTACTTTCCATTAAAAAAAATCATGATGATACTGCATTTTTCGAAAGAAGTATTCAACAAAAAGCATAGAGAAAAAGATTTAATGTGGACTTCCCTGACAACATTCATATTATGTTTCTCTTGGTGTGTCCACTTGTGTTCATACCTGCATTATTAAAAATATAAACAATGAGAAATAAAACTAAAGGAAACCTACTCGTAAACCTATTCTAAACTACTAAATAGATCAAAATGCAAAGTAAAATCGTATTTCAAGCGCAACCACAAGAGCATCTTCAATCCTGCAAGGCATAGAAATTCGAAAATTAGAATAAAAGAATGTAGTATTTGCAGATACAAAAGAAATATGTCATGCCTACCTCCTATATATTCTTTAAAAAAAAAAACAAGCATGACGTTACCATTCTTTTGAAACTTCTTGATGTATGAATCCTCCAACCATTATGCGATCTTTTCATGATATGGGTCATAATGGCATGGAAGAGTGTAAGTAATTTTGGAAAACTTGTCAATATTATGGGGACCTGACATAACCATTAGCCAACGCCAAAGTGCCACATCTTCTTGACAATTCCCCAAGTGTTCATCAATTTCTTCACATGGAGGATCTAAAAAAATCATGTAATTCTTACTTCCTAGAAATTTAGGTAGAAAAAAAGCAAGAACAACTTTATCTTTATTATGAATATATTTTAGATACGAATCTTCAAGACATTCTAAGATCCTGTCATAAAATTTAGGATGCAAACTATGACTTTGATGAAATGGATATATCAATGGGGAACACATCATAAGATGATTCATGGCATCAATTAGATTATTGGTTTGAACACTTCCTTTGATGATATTGATCGTTTCAAAATGTTGAGCATAAACATTAAAAATTGAACTAATCAAAGAATGAATATGTAATGTAGAATATTTGATTTCCATAAGAATAGGTGGATTTTCTTTTTCAACAATAAATCATGTAAAATCATCTTGCAACATGTCATTTTTCCATGTGAGTGACGAAAGTGAAAAAGCATCAAATCCAACTTCATAAATGTTATGTTTGGAAATAATTGAAACCAAATTTTGGCATATCGAAAAGATTTGATTGTGATGGGAAAGAGTAAGATAATGTGGGTAAAGTATTAAGTCCACCAGAATCTAAGAAGATATCGGGATATAAAGAGTAAAAGGAATCATAAATGAGCACATGAAAAGAATATCTTGAGCTATGATATTTAACAATGGTATTCTCAAGACATTCCTCTTTATTTTCCTTAAAAATTTCACTCTGTTTTGGTGATAAATTATTCAACATAATATAATCATCTAAATTTGTCTCCTGTATGATAGATAATTCAAAACTTTCATGAAAAACATCTGATCTTTCTTTTGGACAAGGTATGATTTGTAGATGAGGGATTAAGGTTTCTTCTTCCAATTGCAGATCTACATCTCTAATCAGTTTCATTGGAATTTTATAATGCTTAAGATCGTTTTCGTCACCTAAGTGTTCTTCAATAACCGAATTTAAGTACTGATTAGAGAAAGGGTTAGAAGAATATGGAAATTCATCTTGACCCAACATCAAATCTTCTTCTACAATGGTCGAGGACTGAGTATACAATGATTCAGAGGAAAAACCAATTTGATTGTCAGTAAGAACCTTTTCAATAGATTCTACCTCCCTTGTTTAATTTTTTCGGATGGATTCTTCTCATCCTGTGAACAAAATTCTTCTTGGAATTGAGTGATAGGATTTTCAACCAATTCATCATTCATGATTGAATGTGACTGGATGAAAGGGACGCAAGCATCATAGAGGAGATTTAGTACAAATGGCATGTCATCAAGATTAAATTTATAGAGAACATGATGGATTCTTGTTGAAAATCCTTTTGGAGATGAATTCCCATTGATTAGTAAAGTTTTAAATTCTTCACATAATTGATTGTAATTATATTTTTCAAAAGAACCTAAAAATTCATCTACAAACTGAAACTAATCAATATTGTGATATGTTGGAAAAGACTCAAACCAATGTTTAATCCAACCCCGGAAAGTGAAAGAAAATAATCTGCATAGAACCTTCAGATCAGAAATATCATGCTTGATGTATTTACACCAAAACTTGTTAATATGGTCTTTTGTAGATACATCCCCCCCCCCCACCATAAAAGGTGAGTTTGGACAAGCGAAAGACTGTCTCGTTGGGAATACCCAGTAATGAGAAGTGGAAAGAATGTTCCAACACAGTGATTTGGGGAGCCATGGGGAATTAAAAACATTTGAAATAAAGACTCTCGCAAGAACAACTTTTTAGTCTGGCCTGCCTTCTAGTGCATTTCAAGATGACACAAAAGAAGAAGTTATAAATATGGAATTATGATAGGCTGAGGGGTAAAACATTTAATCATTAAATTTACCTCAACCCTCCTTCTAGCACCATTTTTTGATGGTCATAAGTGACACACCATCAACTAGAAGGTCAAATCCAGACCAGGGTTGTCTAAACAACCCAAGCCGTTTGGAATGAAATGACCCGATGGGTTTAATGGCTCCGTTGGCCAACTAAAGTCCTAAAAACAGTAAAAGATATAAACTAATCTAAAGCTATGACTCTAACAAATGATATATTACTTACTAATGTTTATTAAAAATAAACGTGAATATGCGAATGATTATAAACAATCTATATACACTTTGCAAGGTTTACTTGTAATCTTGCGAAATGAATTTTCATAATATGCTTCTAAACAAGATAAAGAAAGGAAGAAAATCTTTTTGTTTTCTTTTTGAATGTTTAAAGATTATAAACTAATAAATACTAAGAAAATATAATTGAAACAATGATACATAAACAATCAAAGCTAGTTAATGCAATCATCATCTCATTCATATATAAAAAAATCTGAATAAAAGAAAACAATGCACCTACTAACCTCTCACTGATCAATAGTACTAAGCTAAATTCATCTCTCTATATCTGTATGAGATCCTCTTCACCCGTGTCAAGTGTAAACCTATGAAAAAAGCAAGAATAATACTTCCTAAAGAAATTCAAGGAAGTGTTTCATATTTTGGAGCGAGTTTATAATGACAGAAAGACAAATAATTATATATCTTGTGACCTTGAAATGTCCAATAACTGAAAATGAAAGAAATTCCAATTTTCAGGAATGGTGTTGCCAGCTATCTAGCATCATATGTAAACTCAAATTACTTGAATAGATGATCAGTCATATATATAAACTAAACCAAAATATAATGAACCATATAAATGAAAACATGACATGAAAAATTATATGCAGAACAATCTAAAGCTAGTTCAATACAAATAAAGTTTCATATTGAGAAATTATATGAGAAACGATATTAACATTGCACAATCTAGAAAAGCACAAAAGCCAAAGACTAAACTATTTTCTCATATAGTTTCAACAAAATATGTTCATCATATGGTCTAGGAAGAACTTTTGGGATAATAGACTCTTAAAGATTGAAAACATTAATATATAATTGATAGCAATTAACCATGTATTAATAAAACATACTAAAGCTAATTTAAATCAATGCATAATCAATTATTCAAAGAATATGAAGATATTATAATGAAAATAAAACCATTTTACTCACAGGACAAAAGCCATTAAGAAACTTGGAATTCCATATTCTTCTTTGAAAACACTTGTCCATTCTCCCAAAGATTCCAACCATCTGTTACTCCATTTGAAAAGAAAAAAAGTTTACAAAAGAAATAATATACAAAAGAGAAAGGATAAAAATCCTCCTCTCAAATTCTTGGATCCCATGGCTCTGAACATTCTCATATATTTATGCAATGAATGAATAGTCTGGGCATCACTAATAATTTCCGCCACCTGAATTTTTCCTCGTAAAGAGAGATAAATATCTCTCAAACAGTGCATTTGTTTGGGAAAATTTCTATGCTGAAGCTAAATGGGTCCATTTGGAAGATGTATTTTCAACCATTTCTTCAAATTACTCATGGTTGGCTGCAATCAATCCCGCCAAATCCTGTCTTTGTTCTTGACACATTTCCAAATTTTATCTGTTGTTGCTCATAAATTTATTTGCAACAATCCAATATTCTTTTGGGATCAATCATATTGAACATATTTAGATAATAAAATCAAGCCATGATCATATATGTACCAAATAACTGATAATAGAAACTTGTGAAACAAAAATAAACATAAATTAATAACCTAAAAATTGTGAATAAAACAAAATATAGAACAATAAAATAAAAAATGAATTTAAACTAACTATAAGTTCTAAACAAACATTGTTTATAATTTCCTTTCAAATATGGTATTAAAATTCTATAAGCTTCAAGTTGACAGAGAGGAGAAAAATATCAATTTTGTGTTTTCACAAAATCAAACAAATGATAGATAATTATTTTTTTATTATTATTTTTATTTTGAAATGAGATGCAAAATGAAAAAGAATTTAATTAATTAATCCAACCAAATGATTTTGTGAAAAAGAGAAACCAGCCAAGATATTATTTGATGAAGTATTGAACCCATTCTTCAAAATAATCAAACTTGCTAATGAGCAAAATAATGAACACATAATCATAATTTAAACGGAAGTAAACAATTGATAAAAATTAATGTTTTTGTTTAAATTGAGATTTCTATGCTCGTTTCTAAATTTTGACATATACTCTTGCAATGAATGTCTCATATTATAGTGAATGTATTAAGTTTGTCTCAAAGAAAGCCAAGGTATGGAACTATTTGAAAAGATTGATTCTGTAGCTCATTATAATTATCAAGATTCTAATGGGGGCCCTTTGAATTTTGTAAAAAATTAGGGGGAGTTGTTGGGGCCCAACAAGGTCCAATGGTGATAAGAGTTTTGTTTGAGAACTAAGGGAGAACCAGGGTTAGCCCATAAGTCCAAAAAATGGTTCTATTTCCAGATATAACTCAGAAGGAGAGCTAGGAATGGGTTTGGTGAAGAAGATGCAGTGGTAGAAAGGGATGTTTAGGCCATGGAATCTTACAAAGCAAGAGATTGAAACATGGTTAGAGACAAAGCAGTTGGAGTTCACGTAGAAAGACAATAAGGGTTCTAGGTATACATCGCATAGTACCTACATAAGTATGTGTTTACTGATTTGCATGAAACATGTTTTTGTTTATTTCCAGAATTATTACAAGAGTGGTTATTAAGTTTGAAGGATATTCATCTAAATAATTAGATTAGGCAAGTAGTGTGGACTGCTGAAAATATCACATGGTTGGAAAGAGTTAATGATAAATTCAGCCAGGCAATGGATTTCTAGTTAGACAACATTACTGTGGGGTTTATCACTGAGTTTTCCATAGATACAACAAAGTCATATACTCTTGCAAAGAAGGATTTCTTAAAGGGACCTAGAGGGTGGTATATCATGTCTCTTTACACGTAGATCAAGATCTTATTACATGATAAAGGAATGGTGACTATGGAATCAGACAGTTAGATCAGTCTGTGCACATGGGGGAGTTGGGGAAGCACTAAGGAAGATATGAGAAATGGAGAAGGCTCTGGAGAGTATCTAGAAGAAGGAGGCAATGGGCCCCATGATGATGGATGATGGATAGACTAGGGAAATCATAAGGAATGTAGGTGTGATGCGCAACATATGACCCTACCAGTATAGGATGAATAATAATAAGAGGGATGTAGCGGAGCGAGAGGGATTGTATAGCGATGAGGAAGAGGTAGAGGATATTCATGCCACAAGGAATATTGAGGATATCTTGCATGACACATATGAGAGGAAAAATAGAGGTATTGGGTCTGGTGTAGAAGAAGACTCTCCATTCCATATCTGAATTAGTGTGGAACCCACAACTCCATGTGCGACTAACACAACTGAAGAAGAAAACGTAGTTAAGCAATAAGTGATTAGTTGTAGAATAATTTTTGCATGACGTGGGTCCAGTAGTAGAAGTGCAAGTTCAGAAAGTAGAATTCAAGTATCTACACCATGTGGAGGTGGTAGTTCATTAAATTTCACAATGGTAGGATAAGATCCAACCATCAGGTTACCATAGTTCTGACGGGACGGGTCAGATGACGTGGAAAAACATTTGTACATATGTGAGAAGATATGGGCATAAATGTAGATTAAATATGAGGATACAAAGGTTGTGCAGTTGGAAATCACATTTAGAGACCATGCATCAGATTGGTACATGGGTCTCTCAACAAATAACCGAACAAGAACACCTACAATTGTAGCAGATGTGAAGAGTCAGTCAATAAATAAATTTTAGAAGTCAAGTTCAGAAGACTAGTTTATGAATGAAATGATAGAGATCAAACAAAAACTAGGAGAATCAATATGGGAAGTGGATCAGGATTTCAAGAGGTTAAAAGTTAAGTTAAAGTACACCATTAATGATACAAATCATAGACATTTGTTTGTTAATTATTTGATTCCACACTTGAAGTATCCTTTAAGACAACAAAAATTCCAAAGTCAAGGTGAGGCCCTGCAGGAATCCTTATAACTAGAGGAAAACCAGTACAAACATACATATCTAGCTAAGGAAGGGACAAAGCAATATTTGAAGAACTTAACATTCCATTTAAATCAGAACAAATGAAAGGAGAAAAGAGAATATGTCTGGTGTACAACGTGCAGGACAAAAGGCCATAACAAGAATGAGTGTCCATTATTTTCACAGTATATTGGAGTGGGTATGCCAAACCATTTAGCTTCAGGAGGACCATGGTGCAAGATTTGTAAAAAAAATGGGCATGATCCCTATCATTTCCCCCTAATGTAGAAATATCAAACAATTATGAAGAGTACATTTTGTAACTTTTGTAAGTCAGTTGGACACGAACACAAGGACTATAGAACCTTGGAGATGGTGAAAGAAAGGATTGTAGATACATACATGGTTCAGGATGAACATGTAATAGGAAAATATGTGCAACAACCATAGTATAACATTGTTTAGCAACCATAGTACAATCCTTCACAGTAGTTTACAGCACAACCACAGTATAATGTGCAACAATTTCTAGGGAAACGATAATATAGTCTTGCATAACAGTGTGCAACACCACAATAGTACAATACACTACAACCGTAGTATAATCAAGGACCTCATTATAATAGACCACGCAGACATAATCAGGGCTATAGTGGTGGCTTCAAAGGAGTAGGTCATGGAGGAAGAGGTTTTGGAGGAGGTCGAGGACTAGTAGTGTGTCATAACTGTCAGAAACTAGGGAACTATGCAAGAGACTTCCCACAACCACCTGTGACATGTATTTACTATCACACAACAAACCATGAAATAGAAGAAATTCCAATACTATTGATAAAACTACAGTATAAGAGGAACCATTCTAATCATAACATGCAATGGATCAGGGTGGAAAATAGAGAAGAGGACAAGAAGAATATTAACATAGTGACCAGAGGTGGAGCCAAGATAGGAGAATATGCAACTAAGAAGGATCAGGACCAATACTAGTGGATTAGGAAGAATACAATGCCTGAATAGAAGTTCAATGTGCACAAAGAGAAAGAGATATTCAAGGAAGCTAGACAAGAGATCTTGAAGGAAAATATTCTGTCCACTTTAGGGACAAATCTAGTAGATGAGATACCAGTCTATGAAATGAATTCCTTATTTTATCAAATTAATCAATATTAGTCTTTAGAACAACTAAGTAACTTAAGAAACTTTTTGGGAGCCTATGTCAAATTGTTGAGTGATAAAAATTCCTTACAAGTACTACATAATTTATAAAAAAAGTGTAATCCTGGGGAAGAGGGCGTAAAAAGAGTAAATAAGATCTGAAATAAGAGAAGAAATAGTATGGAATTTAGATTGAATGCCAACATAGGATATTTCAATATGGGGGATATACTATTAGATTTAGGATCTGAAGTCAATGTTTTGCCAAAGAAAACCTGGGAAGCTATGGGAGAACCACAATTGGGGTATTCACCTATTCAGTTGAAGTTTGAAAATCAACACAAAGTGGTGCCAATAGGAAGGTTGAATGGGATTCCAGTAGATCTAGATGATGTGCACACCATGGAGGATTTTGAAGTCATTGACATAGTGGACAATACTTTTCCATATCCAACACTATTAGGTCTGGATTGGGCCTTTGATAACCAGGCTATTGTCAATTTCAAGAAAATAAATATGATATTTGAGTATGGAGGATACATATTTATTGCTCCATTGGATCCCTTAGAAGGAGGCAGGTATGTGGAACCTATGACGAATAATATTCTTCCATAAGATGTGAATCAACTATATAGAACTATCACGCACAAAGAGGATTATATCAACCCAACTGTAGATGGCATGCTCATTTGGAAGAGTATTAGTTGTTGTGATTCATACTCTGACATAGGACTAGAAAACTGGCAACAAATATTACATGAATTATCTACCAGGAGATGTTCCAAAATGACGTGCGTGTTGAGATGGGTTGGTACAGAGGTAAGAGAGCCTCCTAATTTTTATGGATTAAATGATTTAGAATAAATTTTTATGAAATATGAGGTAGAAGTTATGCGAAATCAGATATTAGATATTTCTTTAAAAGCTACACCTGCAAGATGGTGGGGTACACACAAGGAAAAGATCAACAACTGGTTCCAGTGTAAAAGGTTACTACACATCAGATTTGATGCAGAGAAGGAACACATATATGAGGAGAAATATGAGGGATTTGGACAACCTCAAGAAAATGTAGAGAGTTCCATGGTTCAATGGATATTAGTACCATATGAATAATGGCCACACCATTTTATTCACACACTAAAAGACATTTCAAAGAACTAGTGCATAGAACTGGAACAACATAGAGAAATTGCTAACTAGGAAGAGATACAACAAAAATTTATAGTTACATTTTCCTTTGAGCATGACAGTACAAATATTGATACAACATTGAAAGTGGTAAGAGATGGGATATTTGAAGAACCAAAGTTTGAAATAATTCCAGCATATCAAAGGTAGGCTATTCAGATAGTTAAACAATTTCTACATTGTTATCACGTAGTAGAAGCAAAAGAACCAATAGAAGATAATCCACACAATATCCAGATCCTAGAAGTATAAGGTGAAAGGGAAGTAGAAGGTCCTAGTATGGATTCATAATATTATGATGCACCATTAAAGATCAAGAAGGTAAATGTTAGAACTATAGAAAACCCAAATATGGCTACTAATGGAGATTATTGGGATAATAGATAGTAGAAAGAATCACATAATTACTACCCGAGTACAATGACTTATTCCCAACAACATTCTCATAGATGAAGGGATTAGAAGGAGATATAGGAGAGATGAATATCCCATTAAATCTGAATAAAGACCTATCATACAACGGTTGTACATGTTGAATCCAATATACAAAGAGAAGGTGAAGACATAAATTGACAAGCTGCTAGAAGTTGGTGTTATATAACCTGTAGAAGAGTCATAATGGATCAGTCCCATGGTAGTGCAAGAAAAGAAGCGAGGAGGGAACAATATTTTTGTATATTTGAGAAATTTGAATGATTCTTTCCTACATGATCCTTTCCCTACCCCATTTATAGATGAATTTTTGGAGAATGAAGGGGGGCAAGAAGAATATTCTTATATAGATGTATTTTTAGGTTATCATGAGATAAGGATTGTGCCAAAGGATAGGAATAAGAAAACATTTGTGATTGAGTGGGGATCATTTTAGTATATAGTTATTCCATTTGGATTGAAGAATGCACCAACCATTTTTTCAAGGGTAGTAGTAGCATCTTTTAAGGACATTATTCATAATTTTTTGGAGTTTCACTTGGGTGATTGGACAGTGTTCAGTTTGTTGAAAGATCATGTTGAAGTATTAAGTTTGATGTTGTATAGATGTTGACAGTGTCAGATCTCATTAAATATTAAGAAATGTATTTTCAACCCACCTTTTGGGATTTGTTTAGGGCATGTGGTGTGTAAACAAGGTCTACTAGTTGATCCTGCTAAAATTGTTGTCATAGTTAACTTACCACCACCAAAGTTAGTGCGCCAGTTGAAAAGTACATTGGGCCATACAAGATATTACAAGAAATTCATACGAGGATATGCACATATCACCGCACTAATGGAGAAGTTGATGAAGAAGGATACTAAGTACCAGTGGAATGATGAATGTCAAAAGAGTTTGGATATTTTGAAGGAGAAGATGGTCACTGCACCAATTTTAGTATTTCTAGATTGGGCTAAATAATTTCATGTGCATGTAGATGCATCTGCAATTGAATTAGGAGTCGTGTTAACCCAACCAGGAGAAGGTGATATAGATCACCCTATTGAATTTGCAAGTAAAAAGTTACCAAATTGAGAATAGAACTATAACACTACATAAAGAGAAGGTCTAGCTATGGTGTATGCTTTGCAGAAATACATACATTACTTGTTGGGATAACACTTTAAGATGTTTACATATCATTCAACTCTAAGATACTTAGTTAATAAGCTAGTGTTGGGGGGGAGAATATGCAAATGGCTACTCTTATTTCAAGAATTTGACTTTGAAGTTATGGTGAATCATGGAAGATTGGAAGCAAGACTAGATCACTTATCCATGATAATGAATGGAGAAGAACCCGGTAATTTGGAAGACAAATTTCTAGATGCACAATTGTTTTCAGTATATATAGTTGATGTTTTTTGTTGACATTATCGAGTTTTTGAGTATAGGATTTGCGCCAAGAGAATTTACTACTGCGCAGAAGAAAATTTTGGTTGTTAGAGTTGCAGATTATCAGTTGATTATAGGTCATTTATACAAACTTGGAGCAAATAGCATTCTGATAATATGTGTGATGGAGCATGAAAGACCCATTATTTTGGCAGAGGTGCATGAAGGTATTGCAGTATGAAACTACACAGGTAATTCTACCACATAGAAGGTATTGCGCATAGGATTATGGTGGCCAACAGTTCATAAGGATTCAAAGGAATACTTTCAGAAGTGTGATGTTTTTCAAAGACTTGGGAAGCCATCTAGGAGGGATGAGATGCCACTGAGACCATATGTTACTTTACAAGTGTTCAATAAATGGGAAATATATTTTGTATATCCAATTAATCCACCAACAAGAAGATCAAGAGCCAGATATATTATTATAGTGACGTAATACTTGAACAAATGGGTTGAGGAAGCACCAATAAAATATTGTAGCACACTTTTTATTTGAGAATCTAGTGACAAGGTTTGGATGCCCAATAATATTGATGGGTGATCAATGGAATCACGTAATCAACAATAAAATTTAGGAAATGATTGAATAATTTAATATATACCACCTGAAGAGTACTCCTTACCACCCTCAAGCAAATGGAACAATGGAATCCTTTAACAAGATTTTAGAGAATTCCTTGACAAAGATTTGTAATGTAAACATAGATGATTGGGATTTGAAGGTACCAATAGTACTTTGGGCTTATAGAACTACCTGCAATAAATTGATACGACAAACACCCTTTATATTGGTGTATGGAAAGGAGGTAGTAGTTCCATTAGATTATTTGATACCAAGTCTACACATTACAGCAATTACAAACATGACAGAAAGTGGCACAACATATGAAAGATTGGCTCAATTGATGGAATTAGAAGAACACAGAATCATGGATGGTTTCCATCAAGAGGTACAAAAAGAAATGGATAAAGAATGGCATGATAGAAATATCAAGAAGAAGAATTTTAAGGAAGGATATATGGTTCTCCTTGATGATAATAAATATTTGCAGCACTCAGGGAAACTCAAAATGAATTGGCTACAACCATATCAAATAAATTGTGTCACAGATGGAGGTTTTGTACAACTACAAGACTTAGAAGGAAAGGAAGTGCAAGAAAGTGTGAATGGTAGTCGAATGAAACTTTATAGGGGTAGTTGACCTACTAACTCTCGATAGTTGTAGCATAGCAAGTAGACTTGTACATATTGTAAATAGTAGGATATAAAAGAAGAAGAAGGAAGACAAAAAAGAAAAATGAAGAAAAAACCAAAAATAAGTAATTAGAAGGAATAAGTGTGAGACAAATAATTCACAAATGATAGTGCACATCACTTGGTGTGACATAATTTGGAATACTGTTAGATACATCCTAGGGAAACCCATTTTGGATCCCGCATAGTGGATCACAGGTCTCTACAACTCAGGCATTATGAATTTGTTGAACATATCACATTTCGGGCGCAGTAAAAGTGTATGCCTTTATGTGAAGAAACTATTGGCTAGGGTACATGGAGGTATCCCATGGATGGATAGGCTAGTCTCCATAGATTTGAATCTCATAGCCAATATTACAGGGTTTCCTACCAGCAATGTAAATCCAGAATATTATTTGGACAATAAAGTCAGGGATAAAGAACTTGCAAAGGAAGTGAAAGCATAATTCAAGACAAATAGGGGAACTAGAGGAATAATCCTAAAGGATATAAACTACCATGCAACAATTGTTTCTACAAATATGATGGCTTGCAAAATTTTGAGGAAGTGCATAAAGGAAGAATCCCCAACAGGAGTTATAGAAGTAGTTGTCTAGTGTGCAAAGGGTGTAGTGTTTAGCTGAGCACCATATTTCTTGAACCGATTTTTGATAAGTTGCAGAGATGCACAGGATAATGGAAAAAAATTCCATTACTCCTGGTTGCTAATATTGATAGTGTTGGTGGGCTAGAAGAAGACCAAAATTTCATCATTTCTGGACAGAAAAGGGAAATGTTGTGCAGCGTGCTATGAAACTTTGTGGCAGGCAAAGGACCCCAAGAACTAGCAGGCAGACAATGCAACATTTTCCATGTTATTGGAATATATGCAACAGAAGAAAACTAATGTCTATAGGATCCCAATTGAAGTGGTACAAGAAAATGAAGGGATTTCTAATTTCAATGCTTTAAGACACTAGTTGTGGATTTAGGACAAAAGGGACCCAAAGAAGAACAGGTTGGAAATGAGGTATTTCACATCATGCGAAGAAGTAGACCAAATCATGAAAGACTGGGTTGTGAAGTGGAAGATTCCTACAACACAAAACAAAGGAAAAAATCCCAAGGATCAAGCGCCAGAAGAAAGAACATCAAATAAGACAAGAAGTCCAATAGATAATACAAGGAAGTTTGAAAAGCACAGTCAAGCTTCAGGAAGTAGTGCAACAAGAAAGAATCCAAAAAAGAAAGAGATTGTGTCAAGGACAAAAGTAAAAGGGAATTTCGAGAAGGGAGATAGATCTCATCCAAAGGAAGTAAAATATGGGGAAGAAACAAAGAAGATAATTGAGGTGCAGACCTCAACCCCAATGAAGAAAAGGACTAGAACACATGAGACAAAAATAAGAAAAAATATGAAGTATCAAAATAATCCTCTAACTATCACTATTACAGAGGAGGATGTAGAGTTTGTCGTAGATAAATTCCAGGATAGAGAGGAGGATGAGTTATGTTCATAAGAGGCACAAAGGGAAGAAATTATGGTGAAATTATTAGAAGTACATGACATCCTATAGAGACTTTAACTAAATATAGAGCATCATCCAACAAGGAATAAGAAAGAAAAAGCATAGGAAGCATCAATGCCAAAAGAGAAAGAAGATATCGTGAAGACAATAGTAGTGAGTAGTGATAGATTCAAAGTCACACAAGGAATTTTAGAGGTGGATGAAATAGCGCACAGACCAATGAAGGACATGGAACATCTGGATTTGGTCCTAGAAAACATACCCATAAAGGAATTATATGGACTACAAGTGAGTATAATGAAGAAATTATAGTCTAGAGCTAGGGTGGATGCCACCAACCTATCGCTTGACAGATAAGTGAAGGAAATTTTGCAAGTGACATGTGAGCAGATCACACTAGATAAGGAAGAGGATAACCAGTGCACAAATAACCTAGAAAGGAAACTTTCATAAGTCTACAATACAATCTGAGTCTTCATGCAGACACATGAGGTTACAGCAGAAGAAAGATACATAATATTGCACACACAATGAAGAACTACAAACAAGAGATAGCGTACTTAAAAAAGAAATTAAATCCAAGAAAACCACCATAAGTACATGAGAAGGGAGAGTAGGAGGCTATTTCACACATAGAGAGTATAGCGCAATAGGTTAAAGAAGTGGCAGAACTGTATGACAGGATTGCACATATTTGGACCATCTTGGAAGAGGATGAGAAGATCCAACAGTTGGAGCAGAGAGAGGAAAAGTTGAATATGGAAGTTCAGGACTTCAAGATGAGGTAGAAGACCATGTACATATCCCTAAGAATGAGGGTCATGCAAGAGATAAACAATTTGCAGAAAGAAGTAATTCTTGTGCAGGAGGAGAAAGAAGAAAGGCAGGCTCAGTTGGAGCCATTTCAGCAACAAGCCGAAGGAATGATAGAAAAACTTCAAATGGAGAAATGAAGATGGTAATAGGTGCTATCATAAATTAGAGAAGTGTTGAAAGAGAATATGACATCACAATATTTGGAGACACTAGCAGGAAAGAGTGCACATGATAAAGAGAAAGAGACATAATTTGGAAATGTGTTTCATGCACTGGAGGTAGCATTGCAGAAGGTGCACTAAGGCTAAGTAGCTTGGGATGAGCCACATGTTAGTGTTAGGGGCCTGTTGGAGTAGGCATATGAGGAATATTGGACCAAGAAGGAGATCAGACCAACTTTTGAAGAAAAGTAGCATGCATGGAAGGATTTGCAGAAATCCAGTGGCGCAAACGTGGATAAACCTAGATATTTTAGGGTTAAGGTTTTGGAATGTAATGTAAGAGTTTTTTAACCCAATTTTGTAGTATAAATAAGATGTATGGGGTAGATATAAATAGAATCTATATCTTAGAGTGTGTGTGTGACAATTATTTTTTTGGAGAGTCTTTTTGGAGTTTTTGAGTCTTCGTATTGTTGAAAGTTGTGGGGCTTAGATGGAGTAAGTCTGGAGATGTAGTTTAGGGTTAGGTTGCAAGTTGTGGAACTTGGTGTGATCTTGGTCCACCTCACTACTCTCTATGATGATGTAATGTGCACAATGCCTTTTTATGAATAATAAAAGAAGCAGACGATCTTTGTGGACGTAACCCTATGGGGGTGAACTATGGTAAAACTATGTGTGCAATGTGTTTGAATGTTTTACTACTTTTTAAATTATGATTAATGGTTAGATAGATGAATGAATGGTTTACTTAAAATGCACACTAGTATAAATATGTAGAATACATGTTATGGATGAATGAATGAATGGATCTAATGAATACTATAATTGAATGCATGGTTAAGTAGAAATAAGAAGTAAGAAAGAACATCCAGCAATCCCTTCCATTAATGTAGACACCTATGTCCAGCATTCACCCATAAACCATCTCAGGTGAGTCTGTGCTATGCACTCTATGCATGGTGTAGCCTTCTAGTTTACCAGAAGGGCCGATGTTGATAAGTGTTTTGTTGGAGAACTAAGGTAGAACCTGGGTCATCCCATAATTCCAACATATATATACCCATGAACCTATACTACCTATACTTCAAAATGACTCCTTTTTAAATTCTCATTCAAATGACTAAGAGCCTTAAATTCATCCATCACTCTACTATTTATTTCATTTTATGTTGCATGATTATTTGTTCTATTCTTATCTTCATCTCTTTAGTTTTTGTAAGTTAATTTTCTTTTTCAAATTTGAATGGATATGATTATGCCAACTTCCTATCTTCATAACCATCTTGTCATTCTAACATCTCTCGTAATTCTCTCTCCCTTATATTTTTCTTCATCCATCCTTTGTCAATTCCAATTGAATCCCTTAAAGCATACTCCCCATCTCCACATATCCTCACTTTGGTTTATCTCATTTATTTTCCTACCACACACTTTAGCATGTCCTTAAACTCATTCATAGGAATCCCTATGATATCTCACCCTAGTATTTTTTCACCATGTCATGTGTTTTACATCTAGTGGTGACAAAGTTCTCTTTTCTCCAATCTTTAATTCCTCCTCCAATATTTAGATACATATAATCCATTTCCTCCATTTCCATCATTATTATCCTTCCTCATATCCAAACACATGCCCCAATATCTTTACATACCTTTATTTTTATCTCTCATTCTCAATATTATCAATCTTAGGCATCAAGACTTTAATTAATTCAATCTTTGATTTCTAATGGCATACTTATGATAACTTGCACTATTTTTACCTTACCCTCATCTTTATTATTGAATTGTCTTCATCTCCATAGGATGAGTCCATCATTTCTCTATGTTCGCTCACTGGTGTCCTTCCTTATGTCTTTATATTTTTCATTTAATGCTCTTATGTCACTTTGGAAAATATAGACTTAATATTAGAGTCTAAGGCTATAAAAATCTTTGTGCAATTTAACAATATGTTATTTGAAAAATTTTACTCCTTAATTAAGGGCGATAAAGTATTTTGTGTCCATTTCAATCCTTATGTTAATATTGGTCATGAATTTTCAAATCCATTTCTATTCCTCTAAAACTCCTTAATTATGGGAAATAAAGTCTTTCATGTCCATTTCAATTCATATGTTAGTGTTTGTAATAAATTTTCAAATCCATTTGTATTTCTCTAAAACTATCGATCAATCATACTATTGGCATCAGAAGTCACTCTTGGATTGCAGAAGGAGTAGAGCTTGACACCCATCATTTCATGTCACGATTTGTTTATCAAGGGTGATTGAAAGAGAGAAGACTCAGAATGATATCGTTTTAACTCAGAATCTTGGACTAAACTATGTATGAACATGATAGGTCTTAGTCTAACTTTAGTTAGTAGGTTGTAGTAAGGGTAAGCAGAAGGAAGACATTAATGAGAAAATGTAGAGGTTGACCAAAGATGTCAGGCCTTTCAACAACCCAAGCATGAATGATTTAAACATGAGAACCCCTAGAATTTAAATCACATGGAAACTAAGAAATATCACAGCATTACAACAAATCATTTATCATAACACAGTCACAATGGTTCATGCGAATTTGTTGATCATCAACTCATTAGCATCAAAAAGAAAATAGAGTAAATAAGAAAGATAAATTTCATTTAAACAAGAAATCTTGGATGCACATACATGATCAAAGAAACCAGTGCTTCATCAAAACCATACAACAGGGAGCTTAGATCTACCAACGATGCTTTTACAAAATGGAAAAATTGCGTACATATACCCAAAGAAAATAAGAGCAACAAAACTAAGAGTTATTCATTAACAACATTACATATGCATGTTTACTACTAGACTACACCTGCAGTCTCTAGATGGTCATGTGCTTATGTCAGACGCAATCAGACTCCTCGCACCCTGTAGAAGAATTGACCTGTCTTGTGTTCTTTTCTGGGATTTCCATTTATAGTGGAGATGATGTCTAACTACCACCAAAAACTTCAATAAATTCCTCCTTGGGTTCGGGAACAACCTGGTCAAATATGCCTTTAGGGATGTGGAGGTCTTCTCATGGTGCCACCTGGATCTGCCACCCAATTGCTTGGAAAGACTTGTATACAGGTGCAATAAATGGGGCATAAGATAGGAGGTAGTGTAATAAAAAAGGTTGGGCGGGGATGATTTGGCATGCTCATCATGGAAGAGGGAAGGGAAGTGACCAAGGAAGTGACAGGGGTGAGACACATGACAGGGGGTAGGAGGGTTATAGGCGAAAAGAGGAAAGGTGACGGGATATGATAGTTCGAGGGAGGACATGTCGCTTATGGAGGGATGACGTGGAAGGGAGTGGAAGACAAATGGTGGAAGGTGGACAATGGAGGAAATCAGAGATGTGACAAAGGGGGGCCCTCTTTAAACCACCAATTCTAGATGCCCCTCGCCCCCTTATTAAGGGTAGATGGGCAAAGGGGGTCTGGAATCCAACCCTAACTATAGATTTGGGCTCCCCAATCCAGACCGTTGAGAGATTCACATCTAATTTTTGACCCCCCCCCNCCCCTCCTTAAAGGTAGAATTGCGAGGGGGCTCTGGAATCTAAGCTTGACCGTAGATCTGGGCGTATAGATTCTAGTCACCCAGATCTACCTGCTGCTTAACCAAATGTGCGTTTGTGCCCCAACCTAGGGTAAGTGGGTTTTTACCCCACTTCTTCACATTTTTCCACCCAAAGGGGCTTATCTCTTAGGAAAACACACCCTTTACAAGAATTGGTGATAACATTAGGCTTCATGGGGGATAGATTCATCCCTGTGATTCTCTAAGGACTCATTTAAAGTTCCAGTGCCTTGTTGTTGGGATATGGAGTCATTTATTAAGCTGAAAACAAACAGAAAAACAATATTTACAAAAATAGAGGAGTTGTCTAAGGCTTTAAATGAAACATTTCTTCAGGAAACACCCATTTACTAGGCCATTAAAATCTTCTTCACCCTCCAAATCCTGCAACCTGTAAGTGTTGTTTGAGAATACTTCAGAGATTCTGAAAGGTCCAATCCAAAGGGCATCAAACTTGTTGTGTTTTCCTCTGTCCTGCCTAGGCACATCCCACTTACACACCAAATGTCCCAGCTCAAATTCTTCCTTTCTGACCTTCCTGTCAAAGGCTTGCTTGACTTTCTGTTGAGGACTGCTAACTCTGTCCATTACCTACTCCCTGTTCTTCTGTGCTTCCACCAGCTGATGAATTCTTCTGACCATATGATCTGGCTCTTCTTCATAATCTTGAAATAATTTTTCCACGGGAAAATCTATTTGAGTGGTAAATACAGCTTCTGTCCCATAAACAATTTGAAAAGGGGAGGTGCCCAGGGACTTCTTTGTTGTCACTCAATCAACCCATGAAGAGAATTTGAGCTTTGAATCCCAGGACTTTTTATTGTCTTGCAACAATCTTTTAATGAGATTGATCAAACTTTTATTGGAAGATTCTGCCAGCCCATTGCCTTGAGGATAATAGGGGGTAGAATGAATCAGTGAAATGTCAAATTGCTCACAGAACTTAACCATAGGCTCAGACTTGAAAGAAGCAACATTATCAGTGAGAATTTTGCTAGGACAACCAAATCTGGCTATAATATCCTCTAGGAAGCTGATAATTACCTTGTGTGAAGCATTCCTAGTGGGGACAGCTTATATCCACTTGGTGAAGTAATCTATTGCATTTAGGATCCATCTGTGATGGCCACTTGAAGGAGGATAAATTTCTCCAATGAATTCCAACCCCCACTGCTGAAAGGGTGTTGAAGCTACTACAGGATTTAGTGGTAGAGATTTGAATTGTTGCTTTCCTGAGAACCTTTGGTATTTGATCCAGGCTCTGACTTCTCTACATACATCAATGAATAAGGTGGGCCAATAGTACCCATTCCTAAGAATTTTGTGGGTTGTGGTCTTCTAAAAATGATGCCCTTCACACAGGATGCTATGGAAGTCAAACGTAACTTTTCNTTAGAAACACCCCTAAAGGGTCTTTCCAGTACAAGATCTGGTCAATAAGGCAATATTTAACTTCTTTGAGATTTAGAGATCTTTCCTTACTCTTCCCCATTTCATTAGGGGGCTTTAACTCCTGCAGGAAAAATATAACATCTTTATACCAGGATCATTCTGCTAATAGGGGGTTGCTTTGAGGATTACCATCTGACAACTTAGCTTACTGATTTTCTGAGTGAATGTGTACAAAATTTAACCCCAAAGCCTTACAATTAGATTTAGCCAGGAGCTTGGCTAAGCCTTTCCCTTTAACCAACTTGGTGGGCTTTACTTCCAGGTCAAACTCAAGGATCTTGGCAATCCACTTTCCCCTTCTCCCATCTATGTCAGGCTGTATAAGGATGTCCTTCACAGAGGCTGAAGAAACATATGCAATCACCTTTGAGTGCAAGACATAGTCTTTGAAATATTTGAGAGCTTTCACCAAGGCATAGGCATGTTTCTCCATGATCTCATACCTGATTTCTGCATTTCTTAATGCTTTACTGAAGAAGGAAATGGGTTGCTCTCACCCTTCCTCATTTTTCTACAATACGATCGCCACTACTGTATCAAAAGAAGCAAAAGAAAAAATTAAGAAATCCTTGGAATAATCAGCACTAATCAACAAAGGTGCCTCATTCAATGCCTTATTTATTTGAACAAAATATTCCTTGGGATTAGCAGTCCACTTTACTTCATTTCCTTTTCTGAGCATGACTGTGATGTGTTTCACTAACTCAGCAAAATTTGAGATGAACCTCCTCAGAAAGTTAATCTTGCCCAGGAAATATTGGACCTCTTTCTTGGATCTCGGGAGAGATAGGGTCTAAATTGCCTCCACCCTACTAGGATCAATTCTCACTCCCTCTGCTGATACTATATGGCCTAATAGTTTCCCCTCCTTCATAGCAAACAAAGATTTCTCGGGGTTCAAGGAGAGGCTAAAACTTCGACACTTCAAGAAAACCTTCCTCAAGTGACAACAGTGTTCTTCATCAGATCTGGAGAAGACAGTGATGTCATCCAGATAGATCACCACAAACTAATCTTTCTCCCTAATGAAGTCTATGTCCATGGCTTGTTGAAATGTTTCTCCTGCATTCATCAATCCAAAAGGCATTTTGGCATACATGAATGTGCCACAAGGAGTGGTGAAAGCTATTTTTTATCTATCCTCAGGCAAGACTGATATTTGATTGTAACCAGAAAATCCGTTGATCATGGATATCCTGGATGCACTAGTCACTCTTTGTAATTGTCCTTCTTTGAGCTTCTGTTCAAATTTCTAAAATCAACACAGAGTCTAATTTCTCCACTCTTCTTTCTTACTGGCACCAGATTAGTCACCCACTCAGAATATATCAGAGGGACAATCATTTGGGCGTATAACAAATTCTTCACTTCTCTCGCCATGACATGCAGCAATATGGGGTTAATATATCTTAGCTTTTTCATGAAAGGCTTAGCTTCCTCTTTTAGTGGGATCTTATGCTCAATTACATATGTGTCATATGTCCTAAGGTCTTCATAGTTCCATGCAAACACATCGACAAATTATTTTAATAACTCAGTATACTTGGCCCTTTTCTCCCTTGACAAGCTTCTCGACAACTTGACAAATTTAGGCTCCTCCTGTGTGTTGATGTTGCACTTAGTTGTATTAGCATTTCCATTTGAAACCCTACCCTTTACTTCCACATCATTCCCATCGAAAAATATTTCTAAAGGAACTAATCCTTTTGGAATGTGATTGCTAGGCAACTGAACAATATGGTGATTAATAATTTTATTTAAAAATTCTTTAGGGTGAGGGTCACCTTCAGGATCAGGATCTTGATCAATGTGCAATGCAGAGAATTCATCGATAGATTCAAGAAATTTTCTGATTTCCAGATCATCCTCGAATACCTTATAATGCTTGATATTGTCTAGTACAGAGGGCCTATATCTTATCTCAACCTCATGTTTGATCTTAGGAGGCAAAGCGATCTTAAACTGGCTAGCCGAAACAGCTAGGGAATTGTCCAAAGTATTTTCCTCTCTTGGAATAAATGTAATGTTGAATGCGCAAAAAAAATTGTCAATTAGGTCCCATACCTTATTTATGTAACTTCTGAGTCAAGGATGCTTAGCTTGATAAGCATTTTTGATCTGCTGAACTGTCAACTCTGCACCTTCGAACACTACTACCTCCTCAATTACCATTTCTTTTGCATCCCTTAAACCCAAAACAAGAGCCTCATATTCAACCACATTATTGGTGGTCTCAAACTCTAGCTTGTATGACAGGGAAATGGCTTCCTAACAAGGCGACACAAAAACCACTCCAGCACAAAACACCTTCACTAGAAGAAGCTCTTCTGAAGAACATTTTCCACATAGAGGTAGTTCGGGGAGGTATTTCTTGATCAGATATGGGATATTTTTTGATTTGAAAAGGGGTTTCAGGA
This sequence comes from Picea mariana, assembly GCA_032191745.1. Classification (NCBI taxonomy): domain Eukaryota; kingdom Viridiplantae; phylum Streptophyta; class Pinopsida; order Pinales; family Pinaceae; genus Picea; species Picea mariana. The sequence continues at coordinate 23,105 of JASDQU010503348.1, read as the reverse complement.
GCATCAATGACCCGCAATAAAGTAGACCCCAAATTAGTATCAAGTGCAAATATAGGATGATTGGTGGGGTCTGCTTCATCACTAACAATGTACGCCAATTGAGCTTCTCTATACAACCTTCTGTGTTCCCCTACAAAGACTGGAATGGTGGCATATGTGAGGTCCATATGTAATGTCCCTCCAAGCTTTTTAATCCACAATCTTAACAAAAACATGCCAAACTTGGGGGGAACATCAGCTACTACAATGTCCATGACCACACTCTTCATGGGAAAATGAAACAAAGATATTGATAGGTCTTTGATGACTCCAACACATTTCAACCTCCTTGAATCAAAATAGTACAAATCATGATAGGCCTTTGTTACTTCCAGTCCCAATTATTCCATGACTATTTTGGGCATGATGTTATGGGAAGCCCCTGAATCCATCAGGCAATTATGCAACACCTTATCATGTATGTTCAGGGATGTGTAGAAGGGAGGGGATGAATCATATCTATCTTCTACCATGGGACCTAGGATGAATGTTGGATTTTCATCTTGGAGATTTACTGAGTCGGTGGCAAGCTGGGGAGATTTAGATTGTAGAAGTCTAGAGAGGGATCTTTTGAAATCTTCATTTTTAACTAGTTCCAAGAGAGGTACAAAAATTCTAATTTTTTGAATTTCATGCTCAAAGCTAAAGGAAGAAGGAGGCTTAGGATATTATCTTACCTTAGGGACAAGGTATTTGGCTATTGGAGAAATATTTTGAGTGATCCTTTCCTTGGTAGTGCATGTTGTAGGCTTAGCAGGCCTTTCTACTACAAGAGGTTGATCAAGCATATCAACCTTCCCTTCGTTCCTCTTTGACCTGAGATTGTATCTGTTAGGATTTTTTCCTTTGGCCTTCTCCCCCTTACCCAACTTGTTGATTTCAATGTTCATAAGGGATTCTTCATATGCGGATTGAGTCAAATGGGGGAAAGGGGAGGTGTCTCCAAAACAATGGATTTCTGGACCATCTCATCTATCTCCTCTTCTTCCTCACCAACAACAAGGTTATTTTGAAGACGGGTTCGGATCCTCCGGTCGTCTCTATCTGTGTTCCTTTGTTCCCTTGACATAATTTGAGGGACATTATTATTTGGCCTCCTAAATCCTCTATTATGAGTACTTTGGGGGTTTCTATATATTTGCTTCCCTTCTAATTCCCACCTTTCCATTCTAGCCGAAAGTGATTTCAGCACTTTAGTTACCTCATCCCCTTGGGGAGGAAGGGAAAAGGAACCTGATGAGGAGGGTTCAGCTCTCTTGTTGGGAATATCTCTATCTGATTTATTTTTGAGTTGGTCAACAACCAATATATTTGACTCAACTTCCACAGCAGAATCCTGCATGCGAGCTAAGGAAATGGCTCATCTTTCCCTCAACAAGAGGTAGAAATTGGGATCAAAAGCACTAACATAAGTGATTTTGGAAGAGGCTTATGAGGGATTTATCTTAGCAGGAATCTTATTGTACATTTTATTGAATCTCTTGGAGAAATCAGAGGCAGACTCTCCTTACATTCGTTTCAAGGACCCAATCTCTGTCATGTAATACATGAATTCTTTTTTGTCTCCCCACTATCTCAAGAAGGCATTTTCCAAAGCCTCAATCCCATCGATAGATCCAAGAGGTAGGGCCTTAAGCCATTTCCTTGCCTCACCTTCAAGGCTATGGACAAAAATTCTCATCCATACGTCTACATGCATGATAACAAGATCATCTGTGAAAATGTAAAAGGCTTCAAGGTGTTATTCTGCAGATATGTCTTCTTCGCTTGTGAACCTGGGTAACTACTTAAGGAAGCCATCTGCTGGAAGGGCATTGAGAGGCTACAGTAACACAAAGGGAGCATACCTAGCCTCTATTATAGCCTCCATTTTAGTCATGGGGGGATTTTCTCCTGCCATAGGAATATTAGGTGGAGGAGAACTAGGAGGAGAAGGAGTTCGAATAGGGGATACTGGAGCTAAGATTTTAGGTAGAATAGGAAACAATGGAGGATTCAGAGAGAAGGATACATGGATTGAATGAGTAGATTCTTCTCTCTCTGCAGTAGCAGCCACAGTAATAAAAGGAGGGGTGGTGAAGCTAGGAGTGGGGAAATCTCCTATGGTCCTAGGTCTAAACCAAGCTGCAATGTCAGGGGAGATAGGACTGACAAAAGTTTCTCCCTCCAGTCCTGGACTAGAAGAAGAAAAATCAATAGGAACACCCACAAAGTCTAGAAAATGGGAAACTTCAGTAACAGGTCGGCTGGGAAACTGAAAAATAGAAAATGGAGTTTTTAAAAGAGGAAGATGAGAACTGTCAGAAGTACCAGTTTCAACAATAGAAGCTTCTCCTTCGAGGGCCCTTCCCTTTCTGACAAGCTTCTCAGGATCTGCTTTAGGTGTAACTAGAGGCGACTGTGGATGAGACCACATGTGTCTACCCCTCAAAGCCACAACTGAAATAGTAGGTTTGTCACAGTGGATTTGTCACAATGGAGTTGCTAGGTGCATAGTATAAATCTTGTAGGGCTTTGATGCCTGATGCACCTTCAGAAACAGAGTCTCAATGTCATTCAATCCTAGGGAAAATATTCAACTTCGTCCTCAACAACAATGCTAGAAATGTTGGCATCAGAAGTCACTTCTGGATTGTAGCAGGAGTAGAGCCCGACACCCATCAGTTTATGTCATGATATGTTTATCAAGGGTGATCAAAAGAGAGAAGACTCAGAATGATATTATTTTAACTCAGAATGCTGGACTGAACTATGTATGAACAGGCTAGGTCTTTGTCTAACTTCAGACAGTAGGTTGTAGTAAGGGTAAGTAGGAGGAAGACATTAAAGAGAAAATGTAGAGGTTGAACAAAGATGTCAGGCCTTTCAGAAACCCAAGGATGAATGATTTAAACATGAGAACTCCTAGAATTTAAGTCACTCAGAAACTAAGGAATATCATAGCGTTACAAAAAATCATTTATCATAACATAGTCACAATGGTTCATGCGAATCTGTTGATCATGAACTCCTTAGCATCAGAAAGAAAATAAAGTAAATAAGAAAGTTGAATCCCATTTAAAAAATAAATCTTGGATGCACATACATAATCAGATAAACCAATGCTTCATCAAAACCATACAACATGGATCTTAGCTCTACCAACGATGCTTTTAGAAAATGGAATACCCAAAGCAAATAACAACAACAAAATCGAGACTTCTTCATTAACAACATTACATCTACATGTTTACTAGCAGACTGCACCTACAGTCTTTGTATGGTTGTGTGCTTATGTCATATGCAATCGGACTCTTGGCACCCCATAGAATAATTGACCTATCTCATGTCCTTTTCTGGGATTTCCATTTATAGTGGAGACGATGTCTAACTACCACCAACAATTTCAATAACTGCCTCCTTGGGGTCAGGAACAACCTGGTCAACTCTGACTTTCAGGATGTGGAGGTCTTCTCATGGTGCCACCTAGATCCACCAACCGAATTCTTGGAAATACATGTAGGCAGGTGTGATAAATGGGACATAAGATAGGAGGCAGTGTAAGAACAAAGATCAGGCGAGGATGATTTGGCATGCTCATCATGGAAGAGGGAAGGGAAGTGACCAAGGAAGTGATAGGGGTGAGACACATGACAGGGGGCAGGAGGGTCATATACAAAAGGAGGAAAGGTGACAGGATATGATTGTTCGAGGGAGTACATGTCGCTTATGGTGGGACAATGTGGAAGGGAGTGGAAGATAGATGGTGGAAGGTGGACGATGGAAGAAATTGAAGATGTGACAAAGGGGGGGCTGCCTTAAACCACCAATTCCATACCCCCCCTATTAAAGGTAGATAGGTAAAGGGGGTTCAGAATCCAACCCTAACCGTAGATCTGGGCTTCCCAATCTAGACCGTTGATAGATGCACGTCTAATTCCGGACCCCCCCTGCTTTAAAGGTAGAATGATGAGGGGGCTCTGTAATCCAACCTTGACCGTAGATCTAGCGCGTAGATTCTGTCCGCCCAGATCTGCTTGCCACTTAACCAAATGTGAATTTGCACCCCAACCTAGGGTAAGTGGGTTTTTTCCCCACTTCTTTGTATTTTTCCACCCAAAGTGGCTTATCTATTAGGAAAACACACCCTTTAAAAGAATTGGTGATAATACATACAATGGAAAAAAATGGAAATAGATGAATGGAAGGATATCACATTTATGGTGGATAACTTTAACATATTATCATTCTCTATTAAATAGAAAATAATCTTGAGTAACTTTCTCACTCCAAATTATTCAAATTTTCTTTCAATATATTAAATCTATTTTTTAATTATGGGTAATAGAGTTTTTCATGTCCATTTCAATTCCTATATTATTGTTGGTCATAGGTTTTCAACTTCGTTTCTATTCCTCTAAAACTATTGATAATTCATATAATGAAAAAAATTAAAAAAATGAATGAAATATTCTCATATTTCTAGTGGACAACTTTGATATAATATCATTATCTATTAAATCTAAAATAATCTTGAATAAGTTACTCATTCCAAATAATTCAAACTTTCAAAAATTATTGAAATTGTAATTTTTTAAAATCTATAACAACTACAATCTCTATCCCTCACAAAAACTTGTGAGAACCCGACTTAAGCCACTCGTGACCTCCAATGGTGAGATCCTTAGTAAACCCTAACCCCGACATCAACAATTTTGATCTGGTTCATTTCTCCCATACCAAATTAGATTCTAACTTTTACTTTCTTGAAAACCTCAACTGATTTGATAACCATAATTCACCCTTATCCACACTTACTATTAACCCTAGTTCTCCCTCACTCCCCTCCTCCTACAACCTCTTCTATTAATACTAGTTTACACAACTATCCCATAAATTACAACCTTCAATCTCCATCGGTTAAAACCTCTTTTATGGTCAACAATTTACACAATTATTCCTGATTCCACTCAATAATTCTAATACATCGAATTATGTGCTCCCTCTTGATGACCTTCCCCCCTCTTCTAACCCTAGATCCCATGCTTTATTCTCACCATATTCCATCGATTACCCCTCAACCGTCATAAATATTTCTTCATTTGATCTCGACCCTCCCACCCTTCATCTACTTGAAAAAGGGTTCAACTTTTCCATTATACCTCATCAGATCCAAGTTGAATACATTATCTTCTCTATAGAATCCATAATGAAGAATCTCCCCACACATGAGACTAGAGAAATTTGGAAAGAATGTGGAATAATTTTATGTCCCTACAAACCCCCTAAACCAAACCTTACCAAAGAAGAGTTCCAATCCATTCGATGCCTTAATCACAATCCCAATATCATCATATTTAAAGTTGATAAGGGAAACACTCCAGTTATCATGAATACCTCCAACTACAATTCTAAACTTCTTGAACTTCTCTCTTCCTCCTCTTATAAACCTCTGTCTAAAAAACCTATTAATAACACAACCTCTATTGTCACCAAAGCCATAAAATATTCTTCCCTTGACCCCAGTATTAAAAAATGCCTCTTTCCTCACAATCCTCAAACCTATAATATATATGGGAAATCTAAAATTCATAAAAAATACATCCCCCTTAGACCTATAGTTAGCGCCATAGGTGCCCCCACTTATGCCATGTCTTATTATCTTGCTGACAAACTTCAATGCTTCATTGGTCAAACCCCTTCCTTCATTAAGGATTCAACCGTTTTGATTCTCAAAACCAAGAATTTTTACCTTGGTGAACATGACATCATGGTTAGTTTTGATGTCATGTCCTTATTTACTGAAATTATAGTTCCTGAAACTATAGGCTTCATTTCAAAAACTTGATGACTTTGAAACCCTTAACCTCATTAAAAAATTTCTAAACTCCACCTTCTTCACCTTCAAAGGGAACTATTATGAACAAATGGAAGGCACAACCATGGGGTATTCATTATCCCCTGTGGTCGTAAATATCTTTATGGAACATTTTGAAACACTAGCCATAAACTCCTGGAATCTCAAACCAAAATGTTGGTTCTAATTTGTTGATGATGCCTTCATCATTTGGCTTCATGGTCAGTTATATCAGGAAATGAAAGACACTTCAACAGTAATCCTAGAAGAAGATAAGAATAATTTAATCAAGAAATCAAATGACATAGGAAATCACACAGTACACTGAGATTTTAGCCTGGAAACCCTTAACCAAGAAAACAAACATTCCTTTGAGCCTTCTTGTCTCTTGTTTTATTATTCATTCAGAATAAAAGGTTACATGTCTAACCTTGGTCCACACCTAAGACATAATCGACATCATACCTTCTTGCATAGGAAAGAACAACCCTTTATCCAAATCAACTTATATATGCATGACCAACAACCTACACTTACACATGCATTAACCTGCAAAATTGCATTCTAAGATCACCTACAACAATAGCCTTGATGACCTTACAACATGCCTCTTTATAGGATTTACAATGGGAAAACCCCTAAATATTGGCACTCATAAGAGGTTACAGATCCATGCATATCATTGGCTACAAATCCTGCAAATACCAAGATTCTATTACAGTCGACTCCAAGTCATGTTTACTATTTGACTACCAGTTGAACTTCATTCAATGTCTAGTCGGTCGTGTCATGCCCACACTTCAACCTCTTGTCAATTGACTTGTTGTCGATAAATTTGACTTCGAATTTACCTGGTTGACTTCCTCGACCTTCGACTTGTTGTCTATATACCTCGACTTTGACCTATTTTCAATCTACCTTGACTTTGAATATCATTCGATTTACCTCGACTAGACTTTCACTGCAAATAATATAAAAACCCATCATTCTCGCACTTGTTGTATTCTTTTCTGAAATAGGAGAATTATGAACTTTTTCTCACAGACCCAGGGAAACAATGCCCATTTCCTCTCTACACCAAGAGAACTTCACATCACTCACATAATTGGTCAATGAGTCTACTATGTTTTCCAATGTGTCTACTTTCTCTAGTAGCACCTTGTTACTTTCAACCATATCTCTTACGAAATGGTATTGTACATCAATGTGCTTAGTATTTGAATGATAAGAAAGATTGTTTACTATAAATATTGTGCTTTCACTATTGAAACTTACCTTCATATCTCTTTTCCAAAACTTGATTCCTGAACACAACCTTTGAATCCATACCACTTCTTTTTTTCCATGAGTGGCTTCCATGTATTCAACTTTTGTTGTTGACAAGGATACGATCGCATGTCACTTTCTCATCCAATTTATTTCTCCACCAAACCTCTGTCGATCTATATCTCTAGCCCAGTCGGTGTCAATAAATACATTTACATATAATTTACCACTGTCACCTCTAGGTCTTCCTTGGTATCATATAGCATAGTCCTTCATTACCTGAATACTTTCTTGACAGTTGTCCAATGCTCCTTTCCAAGTGTAGACATGTACCTACTCAACACTCTCACTACATGGGCAATGTCTAGTTGAGTGCATACCATCGCATACATCAGACTACCAACCACACTTGCATAGGAAACATGTGCCATGTCCTCTATCTCTTCATGTGTATTTGGACACTGTTCAACAATAAGCCTTGCTCCCAATGGAATTGGCACCTTCACCATTTTGCAATCCTACATGTTGAATCGTTTTAGAATTGTTTCAATAAACTTCATCTGATTCAACCATATCTTTATAGTGGATCAATCTCTCTTAATATCCATTCCCATAATGAATTTAGTTGCACCAAGATCCTTCATGTTGAACTTGGAGGATATATGCTTCTTCACCTCCTTTATTGCATCCATGTTGTTTCCAATCATCAACATGTCATCGACATACAAAGCTACATATATGAAACACCCACCTTCTTCCTTGGAATATATGTAGTGATCATCTTTGCTTCTCACAAATCAAAAACCAAGGATGTATGTGTCAAATTTATGGTACCACATCCTTGGTGATTGCTTTAGACCATAAAGGGATATTTTGAGTTTGCACATCAACTCTTGCTTGCCCTTTACTACAAATCCTTCATGATGTTTCATGTAGATTTCTTATTCTAGGTCTCCATGTAGGAACATTGTCTTCACATCCATCTATTCTATCTCCAGATAAAATGTTAAAACCATAGACATTAGTACTCCAATGGAAGTTAGTTTTGCAATAGGGGAAAAAATCTCATCGAAGTCAACTCCCTCGACTTGGGAATATCCTTTCGCTACATGTCGAGCTTTGAAATTATCAACTTGGCCCGCATGATTCATCTTCTTCTTGAATATCCACTTGCTACCAATGAGATTTCTTCTAGTAGGTAAATTGATTAAATCCCTTGTCTCATTTTTGTACAAGGATTCCATCTCTTCGACCATGGTGTCCTTCCAAATTTTACCCTATGTTGAGTAGCTTGCCTTACTCATCATATTGGACTCATTGTCAGTGGAATTTAGCATGAATGTGGAAAGGAAGTCATGTGGAATATACCTTTCGATTGATTTTCTTACTCTTTCTGAAGTCCTTACCACTGGAGTCAATTTTTCGACCTCTTCCTTAGATTCAATCGACTCAACTGAATCATATTCTTCGTTCCTTAGTTCAAACTGCACCGTATCAGGATAATTCTCGGTCTAAGAAACTTCTTGATTCTTCGATTTACCTCCAACTTATATGAACACAACATCTCGACAGTACATTGTTCTCCTTTATGAAATATCCCAGAGCTTATATCCTTTCATCCCTTCTTTGTATTCGATGAAGATACATTTGACTGCCTTCTTTTCCAGCTTGCTCCTCCTTTCCTTGGGAACATGCACAAAAGAATCACAACAAAATACTTTGAGATGTGCCACCAAGAGATTCTTACTAGTGCCAACAAAGGAGACATATTCACCAGATATCTTGCAATCTCAACTGCCTCCACCCAGAATTCTTATGCGCGCCTAGCACCACTGAGCATACTCCTTGCTTTATCCATCAATGTTTTGCTCATCTCTCAGCAACTCCATTTTTTTGTGGGGTATATGGTGTGGTGTTTTTGTGTTCTATTCCACACTTCTTACATAACTGATCAAATTTCTTTCCAAAGAATTCACCATCATTTTTAGTACTCAACACTTTAATCCTTTTCTCTATTTGGTTTTCCACAAGAGCTTTAAACTCCTTAAATCTCTCAAAAACCTATGATTTCTTCCTCAGGAAATATATCCATATCTTACTAGAAAAAGCATCTATGAAGGAGATATAATATATGGATCCACCAACTAAATGCACTGTTACCGGTTCAAACAAATCACTATGCACCAGTTATAGAATCCCATTTTCCCATATATACAATGTTCACAAAAGTTGAATTCTAAATGACATTCAGGGAAACCTTCGACCATAGCTTTTCTTTGCATAGCTCGAAGTCCTTTTTCTCCAATGTGTCCCATCCTCTCATGCCATATCCTAGTCAGTTAGACTTCTTCATGTCTTGTTGAGTCGATTTGAACTGACTTGGCTCAAGGAAAGTCAAGTTGTGTCGACATCGAGTCGAGTCGAGTCACAATCAATTCAATTTTAGGAGAAACAATGTCGTTGCATTGAGTCAAGTCAAAATTTTATAACAACTTTTACAGGCTACCAATTCGAAATCCTCTCATTAATACCATTGCACCTATGACCATATTGAATGGATACTTATGAAACAGATTATGTACACCTACATCACTCATCTTCCTTATAGATATCAGGTTTCTTTCCAAACTTGGAATGTGTAGCACACCTGGAAGGGTTCTTTTCCTCCCATCCTACAGTGTTAGTTGGACTCTTACCCGTCCAAAAATTATGGTTTTTGAGTCGTCCCCCAAGAACACATCACCCACATCATATCATTCATATTCACATAACCATTATTTATGTGGTGTCATATGATAGGATGCTCCTGAGTTGACCAACCAAGCATATTGATTTGACTGTGTACTGGTCAACGCCAGGTACACATCAACTCTCTTTTATGAGGTCACATTTCTCTCAATCACCTGCTTCTCATTGGATACAACACTGACTTATGTTGCCTTAGACTTATATTCCTTTTTATAATGCTCAAATTTACTGCATTTCCAACATTTCCTCACCGAATGAACCAGGGATTTATATCTACCCTTCAACATGAACTTTCTACCAAAGAATCTTCCTTTATCTCTATCTACTGGTCAAACTCTCACTATCATAGCATATTTGTTTAACCCTTCCATGTTATTTCTTCTTAAAGTAGAGAAGTAACAATGTCCTCTAGCGCTAGTGTGGTTGTATTACTCCCAATAGCCATGGCTAAGATATCCCAAGATTCTAGTAAAGAAAATAATAGGCTGATACATTTCTCCTCATCAATGATATTTATATCCACATATGACAACTATCTTAACATGGTGTTAAACACATTTAAATTCTTAGATATATAACTTCCATCACTCATCCTCAGAATATATAGTTTATTTATGATAAACAACTTATTTCTATGTATTTGGATTGGTATAATATTCCCATATTGTCCCACAGTTTCGTGGTTGAATCTTCACCTGATACATTCAACAACACTGAATCTACAAGACAAAGTTGAATCGTACATCTTTCTTTTCTTTCTAGATTCTCCCATTCTTCCATCGACATGCCTGTCAGTTGGGTACCTAGACAGACCATTGTCCATTTTTCTCAATCCACGAGAAGATATTCCATTTTAATCTTTCAAATCTCAAAATTCTGGCCATTGAATCTTTCTATATCTATTCTAGAACTTCTCCCCATTTTTTACCATGATATTTAAAACAATTTATGACTTATGACTCTTACTCTACCAAGGGTTTAGTTCTAAGATTCAAGACTTGCAGATCAAGATATGATATGCTCACCAAAGCAACACACTGCTATAATAACTCACTTGTCAGGGAAGATGTAAGCTTTCATACCACATGTTAGGAAATGAAGGACACTTCCACACTAATCCTAGCAGAAGAGAAGAAGAATTTAATCAAGAAAGAAAATGACACAAGCAATCACACAGTACACAGAGATTTTACCCTATAAACCCTTAACTAGGAAAATCAACATTCCTTTGAGAATTATTCTCTCTTTTTGTATTATTCATTTAGAATAAAATTTTACATGTCTAACCTTGGTCCACGCCTAAGACACAATCGACATTATATCTTCTTCCATAGGAAAGAACAACCATGTAGCCAAATCAGCTTACATGTGCATGACCAACAACCTACACTTACAGATGCATTAACCTATTGTAAATCCTTTGCGGCCTTACAACATGCCTCTTTATAGGATTTACAATAGGAAAAACCCTAAATATTGGTGCCCAATAGAGGTTACAGATCCATGCATATCATTGACTACAAATCCCACAAATCCTGGGATTCTGTTACAGTCTACTCCAAGTCAATTTTACCAGTCGACTACCAGTCAGCCTTCATTTGGTCTCTAGTCGGTTGTCTCATGCCCACACTTCGACCTCTTGTCGCTTGATTTTTCATCGATATCTTCAACTTAGACTTTACCTGGTCGACTTCCTCAACGTTCAACTTGTTTTTTATCTACCTCGACTTCAACCATCATTGGATTTACCTTGACTAGACTTTCACTGCAAAGAGTATAAAAACCTAATATTCTCCCACTTGTTGTCTTCTTTTCTATAACATCAGAATCCTAAACATTTTCTCATAGACCCAGGGAAGAAATGGAAATTTTCTCTCTACACCAAGAGAAATTCACAACACTCATAGACTTGGTCAATGCATTTGCTATGTTTTCCAGCGTGTCTACTTTCTCCAGTAGCACCTTGTTACTTTCCACCATATCTATTACGAAATGGTATTGTACATCAATGTGATTACTATTTGAATGACAACCAATGCTATTTGCTAGAAATATTGCGCTTTCACTATCGCAACTTACCTTCATAGCTCTCCACCCAAACCTCATTCCTAAACACAACCTTTGAAGCCATACCACTTATTTTGTTCCATGAGTGGCTTCCATGTATTCAACTTTTGTTGTCGACAAGGCTAAGACCGCCTGTCACTTACTCATCCAGCTTATTTCTCCATTAAACATATTTAATACATATCCATTGATCAAACTCCATTTATTGATATCTCTAGTCCAGTTGGTGTCGACAAAGCCATGTACATATAATTTACAATTGTCACCTCCAAGTCTTCCTTGGTAGTGTTATCACCATAACAATTATGCTTGAAATCTGAGTTTAAATTTGGTAGGTGACTAAAGCATTGTAGAAACATGACATCATTTGGAGGCTCAGGTTATAGATGGCAGAAATGTGGACAAATATAGTGGGAGCATGAAGGAGGGAATCCTACAGACCACTGATCTTGAAGTATCCCATATCAACAGTTGAGACCCATATCGAGCGGCGAAATAACACAAAATTTAACTAAGCAAGGGCAGACTGGGGAAAACCATTGTGGTTTTAATAGTGGATGCGTGGCTCCCTTAGAAGTACATCGGGCTAGAAAGAAGTCTGCATGAAACCATTTTCCAAACAACTCTGATGTCACGTGATCTAATGTGTCAAATCAACAACTCGTGGGGGGAAGTGACGACTATTCAAATCACCTCACTTCGCTTGTTCGGGTACTTCCCATCCGACATGTCAAGTGAACATCGTCATATAAATAGCTCAAAAGCTCATCATTCGAAGTAGATTGGTGAATCATGGAAAACCAACGTACCCTATCAGTAGTTCATGATTAGGATTCAAGGACTACCAGTCTTTAGATATGGGTGGCCTTATTCTACTCTGGGAAATCCTCGTCTCATGCATAAGTGAAGTAATCTCAACTTGGATTGATTTCCTGAGTTCTGTAAAATTAAGAGAGACAAAATTCGTGGTCTCTGCGAGGTTGGAATACATGGAGAATGCCAATCGAACAGTATCTAGTAAAATAGGGTTTTCAACTAACATGTCAGGCTTATCAATGAGTAAGAGAGAAAGGTTGGTTGCGTAGATATTAGCAACTAAATTTCATACTGAACCCACGAATGAACCAGAATCAGGGGTCATATTAAAACCTATTATGAGGGACCTAATCATCAATGGACACACAGACAAAATCTACAAGCATACAGTGAAGAAGAAGTGAAGAAAATGACAGAAAATAGAAATCAGGACTGAAGCGATGGAGGGCGTCGGTGAAGTTCAACTAGCCTGGTTCAACACTCTAAAGGAGGAAATCGTGAAGATGAAATAAATCCTCAGGTAGAACTAAGTATGTTCCAACAAATTTTGGACAGATGGAGGTCAAGGAAAAAGGCCCCAAATATGTCAGACCTGTTAGTAACAATCCCTTTAAAATAGGCTAGCTGTCTTTATAAATTATTCCTTTTTGTAACTGAGCTCTAATTTTAGAATTATGAGGAAGTTTAAACATTTTAAATTCCACAAGTAATTCCTCTCTCTCTATATTATCTCGAGGATATATAAAACATGGAGAAAAGAGGAGCCTGCCCTCTTAGTAGGAAGACTTTGTAAAACTCTGGAGCTAGAATGAATATACAAATGCAGAAGCAGATTTTGAACTATTTATGAAAAGATTCTAATTAGTTGTGATATGAGTTATGTCTTGTTTCATAGTATGTAATTCCTATGATCCTTTATTTCATTTACACTTTGATTTGTCTAAATTGGAGAAATCAAAAGCCTAGAACTCATCGCACGATGCTCTTAGCTTAGAAATTTAGGCTATGTGTATTTCTTCTTAACCAATTCAGAACTCATTTTAATATGATCTGATGCAATTATATGTTTCTTTTTCCTCTGATGCCATGCAAATTTCAAATATATACTCAGACTCATCGCCTCATATAGCCTTTTCCTCTTAATAGTTTTCATGATTTGTCGATCCATCATTTGTTCCTGACTCCATAGCCCAAATGTTATCTTCATTTCTCTAGCAATTTTATAAAAAAAAACCCAAAACAAACCAAGTCTAGACACTGTCCATCAAAGAAATATCAAGTGACATGAGAGAGCCCTCTCTGAGTTGAGCAGGCTAGTGCCCAGCTCTGAAGTTGGTTGAAATAGTTACCTATGTCATTTTTCTATTCATCCAAACATATTTATAGGGTCCTAATAGGTAGCTTATAGAATAGTCCTTCGCACCACACAAATACCTGAATACTATCTTGATAGTTGTCTAATGCTCCTTTCCAAGTGTAGACATGTACCTGCTCAAGACTGCCACTGCATGGGCAATGTCTGGTCGAGTGCAGACCATCACATACATTAGACTACCAACCGCACTTGCATAGGGAACACATGCCATGTCATCTATATATTCATGTTTCTTTGGACATTGTTTAGCAATAAGCCTTGCTCTCACTAGAATTGACACCTTCACTGGTTTGCATTCCTGCATGTTGAATCATTTTAGAACTGTTTCAATATACTTCATATGATTCAACCATAGATTTCTAGAGGCTCAATTCCTAGAATGAATTTAGTTGCATCGAGATCCTTCATGTCGAACTTGGAGGATAACCGCTTCTTCACCTCCTTTATTGCATTCATGTTGTTTCCAATCATCAACATGTCATCGACATACAAAGCTACATATATGAAACTCCAACATTCTTCCTTGGAATATATGAAATGATCAACTTTTCTTCTCACAAATCCTAAACTTAGGATGTATGTGTCAAAATTCTGGCACCACATCCTTGGTGATTGTTTTAGACCATAAAGGGATATTTTGAGTTTTCACATCAACTTTTCCTTTCCCTTTACTGCAAATCCTTCAGGTTGTTTCATGTATATTTCTTATTCCAGGTCCCCATGGATGAACGATGTCTTCACATCCATATTTTTTATCTCCAAATCAAATGTTGCAGCTAGAGACATTAGTACTCTAATGGAAGTTATTTTTGCAACATGGGAAAAAATATCACTGAATTCTACTCCCTTGACTTGGAATATCCTTTTGCTACCAGTCGATCTTTGAAATTCTTGACTTGACCTACAACATTCATCTTCTTCTTGAATACCCACTTGCTACCAATCATATTTATTCAACTAGGTAACTTGACTAAATCCCATGTCTCATTTTTGTACAAGGATTCCATCTCTTCGACCATGGAATCCTTCCATAGTTTACCCTCTACTGAGTCAACTTCCCCACCAATCATCTTGGTCTCATTGTCTATGGAAGTTAGCACGAATGAGGAATTGAAGTCGAGAGGACTATACCTTTCGACTAGTTTTCTTACTCTTTATGACCTCTTTACCACTAGAGTCAATTATTCCACCTATTCCTCAAATTCATTCGGCTCATTTGAATCATGTTCTTTATTCCTCAGCTCAAACCACACCGTATCAGGATAATTCTCGGTCTGAACAACTTCCTCAGGCTCTAATTTACCTATGAATTCTCTGAATACCACATCTCAATTGTACATTGTTCTCCTTGATGCGGGATCCTATAGTTTATATATTTTCATCCCTTCTTTGTATCTGATGAAGATAAATTTGATTTCCTTCTTGTCCAACTTTCTCCTCCTTTCCTTAGGAACATGCACAAAATTTTCATAGCCAAATACTTTGAGATGTACCACCGAATGATTCATACCATACCATACCTAATTTGAGTCATGTCAACTAGCACCTACAAAGGAGACATATTCACCAGATATATTGCAGTCTCGACTACCTCCACCCAAAATTCTTGTGTGAACCCAACACCACTAAGCATGCTCCTTGATTAACCATCAACATTATATTCATTCTCTCGGCAACTCCATTTTTTTGTGGGGTATATGGTGTGTTATTTTGGAATTATATTCCACACTTCTTACAAAACTGACCAAATTCCTTTCCACAAAATTCTCCACCATTGTTATTCCTCAAAACATCAATCCTTTTCTTTGTCTGGTTTTCTACAAGAGATTTAAACTCCTTAAATCTCTCAAAAAACTCCAATTTCTTCCTCAGGAAATACTGTTACAAGGAAAATCTCTCTATGGGATGGGGTAAACCACAAAAGATGGAATGACACATAGAAATCAAGTCTAATCTCAATTATGCTATATAAATGAAATGATAACAAGACAAGGTCAAGAACCTACCTCGTTGGAATGTTCAATGAAGACCACCATTGAGCACACAACCAAAATTTTTGTGTAACACCCCTATTTTCCCTAGCTTGTAATTAATCATAAAATAGGATTACCATGATAAGGCATGTGGACAATGTAAATTTATTATTGTTAAACTGCCATAACTAACTATTGGGGGATGAAGCCTTGAAAAGTATGAGCCATGATATCTCTAGAGGAAAGAAATCAGTTAATGACGAGAGGACCAATGGTTGAATTATCAACTACCCCCATGAATGGAAGCATGGTCTAGCTATAGGATGCCAGCTCGAAGTACCACAAAGGCCTGTAGACCTGATCTTCCTTCTGATAGAAGGAACAGGATAGGTCATAAACCTTCCAAAGGAAGGAAGGTAAGATACATATAGATACACAACAAAAGAGGAGGCAACAGACAAGAGCGCAATATCATGAGGGAGATGTGAAAACCCAAAGGGAGTGAAAACAACATGACCTGAAGGAATAAATGTGATCTTGATGTTGAGGAAGCATATGATAAACCTCACAGGGTCACTGTGACAGAGAGAGTTTCTCTGAGCGATGGCATAAATTCCCTAGTGATATCATGGCTTGGCACGGGGGTGGCCAGAGTGATAATAATGAGTGCCTCTGAGCCTATGGTTGGGTGGAAAGGAAAACACCCATAGTCAGTTGGTTGGATGCAACTTGTAATAGATAAGTATTCTCATACCCTAGGGAATTCCGTTGTAATTGTGTAATAAAGTTAGATATACTGTGAATAACCCAAGGATGGATATGTTTGCTTAGTGATTTATACTGTATCCCCTTGTGTGTCTTATTGATGGTGTAATTAGGAAGGTAAGACATTATATGAATTGGATATGTTTTGTATTCATAAATTATTGCGTCCTATAGTGGCTTAAACTAGATCCACAAACTGTGAGTTCATCGATCTTGGGCATAGTTTCACGTATGCATGTCGAAACTCCTAGTTGTTTGGAGTCCCTTGGAGGAGGGATTTTGTTAAATCTTGGGAGAGACAGTGCATGTATGCATAGGCTCTCTGTGAGGTAGGTAGAGACTGAGAACCACTTAAGTTCTAGAGTTGAAGAATGAGTGTAAGGGGTGCACAGAAGGACTCTTCCAAGCATTAAGTTCAAGAGAAAGAGCTCAAATATCTTAAGCCTTTTAGAGATAACAAAGCTCATGAAGAGTACAGAGGCTGAATTATTGAAAGGGAAGGTTCCCTTGTTTGGAAGACGATCGGAAAAAATCTGTTTCGGAAGAAGCCACAATTTGTTGTGACCATTGAATATGGGAAAGAGCATGGGATTTGTTGGCCCTTGACCAAGTTTTGAAGAATGCTTGGTCATATTTGACCATTTTTGGGACTGTGACGGATTGTCAAAGATGGAGCGCAACGCAAAGAAGAAATTAGGGAAGAAAGACCTATTTTTGGGTCCCTTTTAGGGTTTTGGGTTGATGTAAAGGGAAATGGATGTTGACCCATGGGTTTACCCATACTTAGGCCCATTTTGTAATCTATAAATAAATACTTAGGCAATGTAAGTAGAGGATAGTAGTACATCTATGTGATGTATAGCTAAAGGCTTAGTGTTAGTAGCTGGATCTGTGTGATTGGATGTATATTGCAAGTGCTTTGTGTGTGATTGTAAGAATATTGAAAAGCTAAGTGCAAGTTGTTGTAGTTTTGTGCTGAAGTGCAAGGAAGAAGGATCTAGCGAGCTGTGCATATTTTTTTTCCTATGTGAAGTAAGGGTCATTGAAGCTCTGTGTTGTAACCACTTGACCAAGATAATATAAAGAATAAGACTTTGTGGACATAGCCCCAGTGTGGGGTTGAACCACGGTAACTTTGTGTATTGTGCTCTATGCTTAGACCTAATGTGTTTATCTCCTTCTAGGCTAAGTGCTTGTTGTGATAAAATATATTTAGTTATGCTCTGTGCTTATGATATATGAATGAATGTTAGATCTGATATATAAGATGCTTAGTGATTGATCTACTGAATCTAATCTATATTTCTATGGCTAAGTACTGAATCATCTTTAGTCTAAGTATTCACTGCAATGCTCTATGTTATCTGTGAAGTAGCATAAGGGTTAAATATTGATGAAGGATCTATGTTAAGTGCCCTGTAAAATATATAATCACATATCGGTGTCCCATATAAGGTTGCATACATCTAATTCCTGCAACCACCCCTACCTTTACCTCGAGTGATACTTCATCTTCTTCGTAGGTGTTATCGAAAGGGCCAGTAGTTAGGGTTTTGTTGGTGCGCTCTTAAGCATTGAACCCTAGGTTTGCCCTTGTGCCAACAAATGGTTCTGTTGTCGAAACCTAGAACTGTGATTGTTGGGAACTAAAGAAGAAAATGCTTTGTGCAAAATAAGCTCTATTCATAGATCTGTTGCCTTAGTGCGCAGTATTCTACTTGACCTATGAAGATTTATGCCAAGAAAGAAAGGTTAGATCTAAAGGAAAGAGGTCAGATCTACAAGAAAGACGTTGATACTGAAGAAAAGAAGTGAGATCTGAACACTTTGTGCTCTAAGAAAGGTAAAAGTAGAAATTTCCGCAGAAAAGAGGTAAGATCTATAAGCTCTAGCCTCTAGTAAAGGTAAGAATAGTTCAAGTTTTAGATCTGAAAGCTTTGTGCTCTATATAAGTAAGATAAGTGGAAATTTTTTGTTTCTGAAGCATGAATTTAGGTATGCTTGATAGATTTTGTCCTAGCCTAAAAACTAGAGCATTATTAGATAAAATAAAGTTTGATATGAATAGGTCTAATAGGAATAGTGAAAGATATGTTATACCTATGCATAGAAATAATTTTTGGACTAACCAATGGATGCAAGATCCTGGAAAGAAATTTTTGTAGGCTAGACATCATGATCCTAGCACGCAGTACAAGAAAAGTTGGGGATCATGGATGAGAAAGAGAGGATTAACTTATTGATACAATTGCAGAATATGAGGACATCTTGCTAAGGAATGCCCTGGGAGAAACCCTAGCTACCTCTGTTGTAAAGCTATGGAATATGAAGTATTGGATTGCCCTAGAATGATTGCTAGACTTGAAAAAATGAATATGGAACAAGAAAACTCTGAAGGAGATCAAGAGACTAAAATTATGGAAGAACCCCAAAAAGAATCAGAGATCATATTACTAAAAATAAAAGAGACCCTAGATGATCATAATGATGTCAGTTTTTTAGAGACCTTCAAACAAAAGGAGAAAATCAAAGTAAGAATCGAAGACTTCGACATTGACTGTGCTCTGGATGAGGGAACACCAATGAACATTATGACATAAAGCACTTTGGAAACCCTAGAAAGGCCTTCTCTGTTCCCTTCACTAGGAACCATCAAATTATTTAAAGAAAAAATGGTAACCCTATGTGGAAGAATTACCCAGATAGCTATGAGTACCCATGGAACTTTGAAAGAGGATAATTTCAAAGCCATTAGATTTATTGAGGACCGTGCCCCATTTCCATCTTTGCTGGGAAAGATCTGGATTGAAAAAGACCAGATCTGGAGGAAAAAAGAAAAGGAATCCCTAGAACAGAAGAAGCAAGAACTCATGGAATTTATGACTAGAAGGATCGCCTACTTGATGGAGGAACAAGAGAATATATATCAGTTGTTAAACACCAGGGACCTGGATGTTGTAGTTATAACAGCATTAGAGGAACCACAGAAGAACAAAATACCTAATCCATATGATGAAGGAGTATTACCCTTGGATCTGAAGAAAGAACCTAAGCAGCGTGAAGTGACTATGTCAAGAAAAGATAAGACTCAGAATGGAAAAAGGATGACAGAGACTAATCTCACTGGGAAAAAGGCTAGGAAGCTAAGTAAGAAGAGGGCCAAATTTGGAAAGTTAGAAAAGACTCCAGAGGAAACTTCGTAGAATGAAAAATCACAAGAATTGAGCTTCGTCGAGATATCGGAATAGCGACATCTAGCACTTCACCATGGCACAAACATATAGTCATTGGACCGATATACCCTTTCCACTTCCACCCCGAACGGGTCGAAAATAAATTATGGGTTCCCACTAGACCGTTGGACAACACTAGAATGGATAGAACGAAGTTAATGAAGGCCCCATATCCGTTGCAAGCAGACCGTTGCTAAGTTTCCCTACTTAGTCCATCATGCCATGCACTAAGAATACTTTTTTCTAAGTGAGAATTTGAGCCAAAAATTTGAGATTACTTCACCCTATGATCATTGCCTTATTCCCATATTGTTCATCATAGTCTCTGAATTCATTTTCACACCTGAGCTAGTGGACCCAAGCTTGTATGTCAGACGTTCTTAGCGCTGTTGAGAAAGTAGTTGAAGAAGTTTTGATTGACCTAATGGCTGAGAGAGTCATGTCAGAGAGAAGGATGTCTGTAGGTGTGCAAGAATAATCGACAGGAGGAGTCCAAGCTTCTTCCTCCACTGCTCGCAGAGAAGGACCTTCCAGAACCACAACCGAGACAAGAACAAAGCACAGAAACGATATTGCAAATGCCAAGCTGATCCCACACATTCTATTGATTTACATACCACCTTTGAGTGGCAATATTAACCATGACAGTGTACCTAGAGACTTTGAATACACCTTGATCACCGCGTATCTTTCGAAAGGGTTGTGTGCAGTACATGCTAACTAGGATAAGCTCGCAACACTGAAATTTAATGATTTTAACCTTGGAGATTGAAAAACCTACAACATGTTAGATCCACATAAATACTTAACCAATACCAAAGGCATAAATCCTAAGATTGTCCCACAGTCCTAGACCCATAACCTCGCGCATTCCACATTGCTCAACGTAATGAATATCCCTCACTTCGGTAGACACTAGGAAGTCAACGCATGCATCAGGTTGATGTTTTCTTGCTACCACATTGGATACTTATGGTTGGACCGCTACATATTTGTTGATCTAACTTTGATCAATTAGATCACAGGACTTAGCATGCAAGGCCCTGACCCACAGAACTTTTACCCAGGCAAGACCTCAAACCGAGCACTAGCACAACAAATAAAGAAAACTTATGGCGATGTAGAGAAGGGTACATGATGCTA